>JAJTUD010000029.1:23747-39995 GCA_036971385.1 Dactylellina parvicollis | reverse complement strand
TTTAATAATAAAAAAGAAAGTAAGATTCTTATAATTAAATATAATTATAAAAAATTCTTTTATTTAGTAAAGATATATTTTCTATTTCTTATAAATTTTAACTATCGCTATAAGTTCTTAATTATATATAAGATATTATAATTTTATTATATTAAATTTATATAAGATATAAGTTATCAGATACTATTTTTTATTTAAATATAATTAATATAAGTATACACTAAAAACTATTCCTAAAATATCTATTTTAACTTTAATTAATAATTTTAAGTTATAAAGTTTAAAAATTAATATTATAATAAATATTTTTTTAAATATTTTAAAAACTTTCATATATTTCTTATTTATATTAAATTTAACATCTTTTTTAATAAATTCTAAAAAAATATATATAAAATAACTATATTATTTAATAAATTATTTATAATAATTACAAAATTTAAAAAAGAATTATACATTTTTTAAATTCTATAATATAGGTTATTTTTAAATAAATTAAATCTTTATTAAATTTATCTTAATATTATTTAAAATGATAATAACTTTTAAAAATTTGATTTTTTTAATATTAAATTTTAACTTAAATAATTTGATTTTGAAATTATATTTATTAAATACTTTAAATATAAAATTAATATATTTAATATAATTTTCTTTTATTTTATTGAAGATAAGTATATTATTTAAATATATAATATAAATTATATCTAGATATTTTTAAAATATATAATTTATAAAAGTTTGAAATAATATCAGGATATTAATTAATTTAAATAATATAATTTTATATTTAAAAAATTTATATCTATAGTAGAAAACTATTTTTTATACATTTTTTTCAATAATTCTAAAATTATTATATAAATATTAATTTTAAATAAATATTTTATTCCTTAAATCTAATTAAAAAATTTGTTGATTAAAAATAATAAATATCGATTTTTAATAATAATAATATTAAGATTTTAATAATCTATATAAACATATAATTTTCTATTTTTCTTAAATATAAAAAAAATAAATACTCCTACTGATAAATTCGAAAATTAAATAAATCCAATTCATAGGTTTTTATTTAAGTATTTTTTTAAAATTTCTATTTTCTTTTAGATATAATTATATATTAATATATATTTAAGTTATTTCCCTTCTTTTATAAGTATTTAATAAATAAATTTATTAAATTTTAATAAAATTTGTTCTTTTTTTAATAAATTAAATATATTTTTATTTTATCCCTTAATTTATTCTGGGATTTTGATATTAAAAGTCTGAATTAATTCTTTAATTTAAATAAGAATTTATTTAATTATATTAGATTTTTTTTATAATTAGTTTTTAATTTTTTTGTTAGATAAATATATTATAAGATATAAATATATTTTTTTTAAATATTTATTTTTAAACTAAAGTGTTTTTCAGAATATCAATTTTTTATAATTATATTTATCAAATTAAATTATTCTGTTTTTCTATTTTATATTTAGGTTATATTTTATAAGCCAATTATATTTTAATATTAAATTATACTTATTTATAATTTAAAGGATATTTATTATTAATTATTCTATATATCCTTGAATTATTAACTAAATATTTATTTTATATTTAAAATATCCCATCAAATTTTTATTTATATTATAAACTGGTATCAATTTATTTAATTTAATAAAAGAAATATTATTTTGTGTAATATATTTTTTGGATAGATAATAGATTTCTACTTTGTTATTTATATAAACTTTAAATTATAATCTATTAATATAAACATTAAGGATAAGATAATTTTTATTATTAATATTAAATTCGAAATATTATTAATTTATTATATTAAAATATTAAAATAAATATCTACCAGATCTTTTAGATTATTTTATTTTCTAAGACATCCCTAATTTAAATTATCATCATTAAAAAATTAATAATTATTAATAAAATCTCTATCAAAACAAATTTGGTAGTTATTTATATATTTATTAAATTTATAATTATAATTTTTCATAATATTACATAAATCATAATATTAATTAAATCCTTTTTTAATTTTAAAGAATATATTATATGTTATATATTATATTATTTTTATAATATTTTTTTAAAAATATTATTATTTATATTTTTTGTAATAGTATTTATTAATTATTATATTATAATATTGGTAATTTTACTAATATTCCTTTCATTTATGAATAGCTTTTTCTTTTATCATCTAAATTATTTGATATTTAATATAATATATAAAATTATAATAAAAACAATTTTCTTCTAATATATATATAATATATATGTTGAAATATTTATTATATTTTTCATCTAGAATTGGTTTTATATAATAAATATAGAATAAGATTTTATAATATAAAATATATTCCTTTAAATCATTTTTTTTAAAAAAACCTTTATTACAAGATTTATAATAATATAATCATGATTTAATTAGATAATTATAAATATAATAATTCTATTTTTTCCAGATTAGATAATTAAAGTTCTTGTAATAAAAATATTCTTATCAATTATATATTAGGAAATTAAGTTTAATTATTAAATATAATATATTTTATATATTTATTATTTATCCTTTTATATAATTGTTATATATTTATAAGATATTTTAGAATTTAAAGATTATTAATTATTTCTTATAAATATAGTAATCATTAAATTCTTTTAAAACTGTTTATTTATATATCTCAGGTAATTGGTTTTTATTATATTTATTAAAAAAATAGTTGATGGTTTTTTAATATTATTTTTAATCTATTACAAAATCTTCACCATAAATTTCTTTTATTACTTTATAAATATAATATTATACATAAGTATTCTTATTATAAATAAAGTTAATTATATATTATTTTACTTCATTTTTTTATTTATTTTTATTTCAATAATTAATATATAGCTTTTAATAGATTATTGTATAAATTACTTTTTTAAATAATTATATTTAATTAAATTTATATTATTTATAGATATTTTCTTTGTATAACTAATTATATTTTTAATTAAAAATTATATTAGATAATTATTTTCTTATAATTAAGGAAATCATATCTTCTATTTGTTCTTAGATATTATAATATATTTAAATATATTCCTAGTTTCTTATTATATTTAGATATTAATTTAATTCCTTTTTTAAATAAATGATAGGATATAGTGATTAGATGTTCTTAAATATTATTTTAGTGTGTTTTTTATCTTATTTCTTATAAATTTATTATAAATATTAGTTAAAATTTTGTTTATAATAGATATAATATATATTTATAAGTTAATTTTATTATAACCAATGATATTTATCTTAAATAGAAAGATTTAAAAAGGGTTCTTTAAATATAAAGAAACTTATTTCTATTATAAAAATATCTTCAAGTTTTTTAATAGAATTAATTGGTTTTTTTACTTTTAATTATGTTTGAGAAATAAAGATTATAATATTGAAATTATTATTATTAAATGGGATATTAGTGAATTTATTATTAATTTTTTCTATAATATATTTCTAGATTTTTTCAAAATTTTTAATTATTAATTTTAAATTTTATATTATATTAAAATAAATATATTATTCTTATTATTTTCTATTATTTCTAGATTTTAGTAACTTTTAACAATTCTTTATTATATATCTTGATTTATTATAATTAAAATATAATAAAATATTAAATTTTAGTATTTTTTTCTAATTATTATTTTTTCCTCTTTAAATTATACTAAAATTTATAAAAACTAAGCCATAAATTTTTTTTAATATTTATTATTTATTAATTTCTTTATTTTAATTAGATTTCTTTTTTTTATTTTTAAAATTAGATTTTTTTTTATTATTATTATTAATAATATATAGGGTACAGGTATCTTTTTTTTTAATATTATTAAATTATATATTATTAAATTAGGTAATTATAAATTATATTTCTTAATATATTATTTCAGAATACAAGATTTTAAATTTAATAGTTTTTTATTTCTATTAAAATTTAAGTCCTTTTTTAATATAATAAAATAATTGTTTATTATTATATTTAATTAAAAAAATATATTAATCAAATTCCTAGAAAAATTTTTAAGTTAAAATATTTTATTTAAATTCTTCTAATTTTTTAAAAACTTTTTTTTCTTTATTTTTATATTTATAGGTTTTATATAAGAATTCTGCGAATAAATCTTAATTTTTGATAATATTTTTAATTATCAGAATATATTTTATATATTTATAAAATAGAGTTGTATTATATTTAATTTAATAAATATTATAAATAATAAAAATTATTTTTTTAAGGTAAAATAAAATATAATAAACTTTATATTATCCTATTAAAAAATTGGATAAATAAAAAAAGAAATAATTTTTTAAAATTCTAAGAAATTAATTAAGTTTCTTAGATTATCCTCCAAACTTAATTAGATTTTTTAATTTAAATATTTTAATAATTTTATATTATAAGGAATTTAATATATTATTATTAATATTTTCTATATTATAGCTTTTATTATATCTATTTATATTAATAATTTTAATTAATTTATTAGAACTACTATTTAATTTATTAAAACTATTTAAACTATCAAAGTTATCAAAATTTTCATCAAATATATATTCTTTTTTAATTAATTATATAAGCTTTTTATCCTTATTTTTCTTTTTTTTATCTTTTAATATAAACTTAAATTTAATAATATTAGATCTTTTTTTACTAGATTTTTCTACTATATTTCTTTAAAAAATATAAAATTTTTTTTTAATATCCATAACTTTAGACATATTAAATTAATAATAAATCTATTTAAGAATTATAGTTACTAATTCTAGATTCCTAGAATATCTGATAATATTAATAATTAATAGTTTTTTATCTATACTTTTATATTTTTCTTTATAAAAAATCAAGTTACTTTCTTTAATTTATAAACCTAATAATATATAAAATTTATTATTTACATCTTTAATTTTTAAATAAAAAAGATTTAAAATTAATAAAAAAGATTTAAAATTTAAAATTTACCTTTATTATTTAATAAATCAAATATATAAAAAAATTTAAATAATTATTATAGATCTATTATTTTTTAGATCTTTAATTTAGTTAAGTATTATATAATTATTATTATTATTTAATATTAATTTATATTCTAAATCAAATTCTGATTTTTCGGATCCTAATCCAAAATTCTTAATTTTATAATTATAAATTTTAATATCTTTTTTTATTTATATATTTTTTAACTAAATTAAGAGTGATTAATTAAAGTATTATATTTACCCCTATTATTAAAATACCAGAAATAGCAAGTTCCACTTTAAACTCCTGATTTTCAATCTTTAATTACTAAATCTTAATTTAAAAGAATATAAATAAAACTAAAAATAAAAACTAAAAATTATAAATAAAATATATAACAATAATAAAATAAGTAATAAAATTAGATTATTATATTATAATTAATATTAACCAATAAAAAACAGAACTTTTTATTAATCCTAACAATAATTTTATATATATAATAAATATCCATAGAAGTAAATATAGTAGCTTGGTAGATTATCTATTAATTTACCATAATTTAATAGCTTATTTACTGATTTACTATAGCTTAATAACTTGTCTACCAATCTATTATTAATATATATTGTGTTAAGATGTCTTTGATTAATTAAGTATATAAGATGCTCCTAAATTATTACTTATCAGCAGGCTAGAAGCCTATATAGTATCAACATCTAAATTATCTGACTATTTCTTTAGTAACTCTACTATTGTAGGGGATAATATTATAGAAATGGGGTATGATCTAGCCGTACTGGATCTGGAGTCTGACGGCCAACACAGAAACTGATTCTGCGCGGGTGGTCAGTCTCTGAGGTACGCCCTGTTACGTAGATTCGTAACAATATTTTTATTTTATAGAGCTGGAAATCTTTATTCTAGAAATTAAAAATAAAATAAAAAAAGCTATAATTAATATAAATTATAATTTATATAATATTATATATGAGAAATTTTATAAATATTTAATATTTATTAAAATAGAATTTTAGTATTATAATTGAATTATATATAAAATTATTAAAATATAGATAGCTACCTGATTAAATTATTATTATAATATAATTTTGATATTTTAGCCTAGAATTATAATATTTTGATAAAATAAATAATATATTATTTTACTTATATTAATATATATTTTTTATTTTATAATAAATATAGAATGATTTTTTAATAATATTATAATAATTTTTTAGTAAATAATTTCTTAGCAAATAGATTTTTGTTAGATTTATGGTTTTTCTTATAGTTTAATTTTCGATTTTTAGAAATTAAAAACCGCTATAATTTGATTATTGATCTTAGAAACTAAACCAAACCGCCCCATGTCGATCTCTAATTAATAAAATAAAATAATTAAAAATTAAAAAAAAACAATTTTATAAAAAAGTAAATAAATAATTTTTTTTTTTTTTTTTTTTTTATATTACGAATCTACGTAACAGGGTATACTTCAAAGACTGACTATCCACATAGAATCAGTTTCTATGTTAAGTATTAGACTCCAGATCTAGTATGGTTAAAATCATACCCTATCTCTATAATATTATTTCTATAATAGTAAAATTACTGAGGAGATAACTAGATAATTTAAATACTAATATTATATAAGCTTCTAGTTTATTAACCAATAATAATTTAGAAGTATCTTATATACTTAATTAATTAGAGATATTTTAATATAATATATGTTAATAATAGTTTGGTAGTTAAGTTATTAAACTATAATAGCCTAATAAATAGATTATTAAAATACCAATTTATAATAATTTAATAGCTAAGTTATTAAGTTATTATATTCATTTTTATAAATATTTATTATATATATAAGATTATTATTAGGATTAATGAAGAGTTCTATTTTTTATTAATTAATATTAATTATAATATAATAATCTAATCTTTATACTTATTTTATTATTATTATATAGTTTATTTATAGTTTTTAACTTTTACTTTTAATTTCATTTATACTCTCTTAAATTAAAATTTAATAATTAAAGATTGAGAATCAGGAATTTAAAATAGAACTTATTACCTCTAATATTTCGATAATAAAAGCAGGTATAATATTTTAATTAATTATTTTTAATTTAATTAAGAAGTATATAAAGAAAGAAAGATATTAAAATTTATAATTATAAAATTAAAAATTTTAGATTAAAATTTGAAGAATTAGAATTTGATTTAGAATATAAATTAATATTAGATAATAATAATAATTATATAATATTTAATTAGATTAAAGATTTGGAGAATAATAGATTTGTAATAATTATTTAAATCTTTTTTTTATATTTGTGTTACACCTGCTTCTGTTACTGAAGTACCAGAGGTAGCAAGTTCTGTTTTAAATTCCTGACTCTTAATTTCTAACTACTAAGTCTTAGTTTGGGAGAATATAAATAAAACTAGGGTAGAAGCTAAAAGCTATAAATAGAATATATAATAATAATAGAATAAGTAATAAAATTAGATTATTATATTATAATTAACATTAACTAATAAAAAAATGAATTCTTCATCAATTCTAACTATAGTCTTATATACATAATAGGTACGTATAAAAATGAAATTGATAAATTGTTAAGTTACTTAGCAGCTTAATACTTTTAATAGATTGATAAGTTGTTAAATTATTTAATAGTTTAATATTTTTTTATATTATAAGCTTAAACAAGGTAAATATTTAAATAGGTAAATTTGACTCATATATATATATAATTAGGGTAATAATTAATAAGAAAATATTCAAAAATTTCCTATAAGATAATAATAATTAATCTTTTTTAACAGAAATTACTATTATTGTAAGACTGATTTTTATTAATTTTTTTTATAAGTCTAGTAAATATAGAATAAAAGTTTAATAAATTTTTAATATTTTTTGATTTCTTGTAATATTAAAACTAGGCTTTATTAATATAATATATGTAGAATAATATTATAATAAAAATTATAAAAAAAAAATTATTATCTAATTTCAACTTTTTTTTTTTGGTATGGTTATATTGTTATTATTATTAATTTATATTAGTTTATATATTTTAATTACTTTGTGCTTTATAGCTCTTCCTTTAAATAGTATAATGTTTGTAAATTTAATTAAGATTATTAATAGAAGGGGTTTTTTTTATAATAAAAATAAATTAAGAAAACAATTAATTTTATAGAGAAAAAAGAAATGGATCTATATATATTATAAAAAATAAATACTTCTAGGTTTTTATAAAGTCTATAAACATAACTACTTAAGTAGATGTTAAAAAAAAAAAAATAAAAATAAAAATAAATAAATATTAAATTTAACAACATAATTATATTAAAAAAATGATTTTAGATAATATTTTTAATATCAAATATAAATAATAATATTAATTTTTATACTTATGATTAATAAATTATTCCATATTTATAAATATTATTAATTGTATTATTAATTTATATTTATTATTATAAAATAAAATATATTATTTTATATATAAAACTAAATATTTTAAATAATATAAGGTGTATAAATTTACTAATTTAATATAAATGACCTCTATAAAAATAATTATTATAAAAGAATAAAAAATTAAAGATTTCTTATTTTAATTAATAAATTTACTTTCTTTATATCTCTTAATATAAATTTTCTGATTTTAATATTTTCTTAGAAATTAAATCAACTATATTTCTAAAAAAAACTTTTAATAATATCCTATTCTTATTTAAAAATATTATTAAATAAAAAAAGTTTTAAAAATTAAAAAATAATTAAAATAAAATCAAACTAGAAATTAAAATTAAATTTTTTTAAAAAAAAATTAATTATAAAAAAATAAACTAGAAAAAAGTATTATATTTAAAAAATTAGATAATATTAAATAATATTTAAAACTTAAAACCTAATGAAAAAAATATTTTCTTAAGATTTTAAAAAATAAGATTACTAATACTAAGGTAATTTAAAATAAAAATAATAATAATAAAAATTTACTTATTATTGAAAAGTCTTCTATTAATTAAAAAATTAATTAATAATTAAAATAATTTAGAATCGTAAATTTGATTTTATTTAACAAAGTAATTTTAACAAAATTAAATTTAATATAATGTTGATAATGATGAGTTTTGGATTAATTAATAAGATAATGATAATAAAATCTAAGAATAAGATTTAATTTAATAATTTCAAAAAAAGATATAAAAAGAAATAGGAAAAGGATGATAAGGATTAACTGAATAAAGATAAAAATAAAATTTAATTTTCTAATCTATTTGAATTTTTATTTTATTTTAAAATTATAAATCAATTAGAATTTAATATTTTAATATTGATTAAATATAAAATTATATATAAATAATTTGATAAATTATTTAATTTATTATCTATTTCAATTTAAATAATTGAAATTTACTTTATTAAATAAATATTATTTTATACATAAAAAAGCTATATACAAAATTAATTTTAAAATTATAATAAAAAAAATATGAAAAAATATGATAAATCTAAATATAAAATAATAGTTTTAGTTTTTTTATTTTTTAATAATAGTAAAAATTCCTAATTCTTGTCTTTAATATTATTAGATAATAATTTAATATATTTAATTTATAAATTTTATTATTTATATTTTAAAGGTTAAAGTAATAATAATGATGATGTTTAATTAATTTCCTTATAATCTTGGATTTTATTAAATTTTTATTTTATAAATTTTATTAAAAATCAAATAGCAAAAAAAAAAAAAAAAAAAAAGAATAAAGAAAAAAAAAAAATTACTATTAATCGAAATAATAAACAACTTGCCTTTACCAGTTTTATATAAATTATTAATTACCTAATTTAAATAAATAATATAACTAATTAATATTTCTTTTTTTTTAATAAGGTTAATAATTTTATAATTATAAATATTGTAATCAGTAATATCTAAATTCTTTATTATTAAATAAATAATCTTTTTTATTTTTTTTCTAGATTTCCAGTCAATTTTATTATAAAAAATTTAAAAAATTAATTTTATTATAAAAAATTAAAAAATTAATTTTTTGTAAATAAATTATTTGATTTTTTTTTAATAATATTTTTTATGCTTTAAGGCAATATTCCCTGATATTATATAAATTAATTATATTAATATAAAAATATATATTTTATAATTTATAATAAAAAGTATAAAATATTATGATCTTAAAATCTTATTTTATAAAATAAAAAGAATTTTATTTTTATTTTTATATATGACGTAATGTTTATATTTTATAATAATAAAAATATAAAATTTTATGAGTTTCTGAATATTTGTATTTATAAAATTATTTTATATTACAATATTATTTTTATTAAATTAAAATAATATTAAGTATATTAAGTATTTTATTTTATAATTTTATTAAATTAATTTATAATAATTTTTTTCTTTATCAAGTTAATAAAAAAAATGAAATTCTAAAATAATAATAAAATATAAAATAAATATAAAACTAAAATATTAAATCTAGTAATTAGAATAATTTATTATTATTTATAGTTATCAAACTATTAATAATTTAGAAGAATTTT
Organism: Dactylellina parvicollis; assembly: GCA_036971385.1. Classification (NCBI taxonomy): domain Eukaryota; kingdom Fungi; phylum Ascomycota; class Orbiliomycetes; order Orbiliales; family Orbiliaceae; genus Dactylellina; species Dactylellina parvicollis. Next base: position 29,384 of record JAJTUD010000029.1, on the reverse strand, counting down.
GATTAAATAATTAATATATTAATAAAAAAATTTAAAATTTTCTATCAAATATATAAATTTTTTTTAATATATTTTTTTAATTTTAATAACGGTATATTAGTTATAATAAATTATTTCAAATTAAAATGTTATATATAGATGGTATAATTAAAAAATATTATATTAATTATTAAATTTATTTTTATATTTAAAGAAATAAGTATTATTCTATATATAAAAATTAAATAAACCTTAATTTAAAAAATTATTATTTAAAGATTTTTATATTTTTAAAAGAAAATATATAAAAAAAATTATTTTAAATCATAATTAGTAGTAACTTATTATTTATATTTTTTAACAATAAAGATCTTTATAATTTATTATAAATATTATAATTAGATGTTGAGTTTTTAGTATTAAAAAAACTAAAAATCTATTTAAATTATTAAATTAATAAAATAAAAGATTTTATTTAGAAATAAATCTTAGAAAATTATAAAATCTTTATTATATTAAATATCTGGATATTTTTTAATAATATAGCTTTTATTATTATTATTATTTAAAGTTAAATTAATGATTCCTAATTATTTAAAAAATATTTAATAGGTTTTAAATATTTATTAGAAAAATATATAAAATTATATATTATATATATAATATTTATTTTTTACCAGTTTTACATAAAATTGATTAAGATTTTACTTGAAATTTAATATTAGCTAGAATTTTTATTTATTATTTTAATAATTTTATATTAATTAATAAATCTAATTATTTATATATTAATTTAGAAAAGTTAAAAATATTAATAAAAATACTTAAAAAATATAATAAGAAAAAATATTAAATATGATAAAAAATCTAAAGATTTAAGAAATATAATAATTATTAAAATAATATACTTTTTTAAAATTTTTTTTAGAAAATAACAGAACAAAAATCAAGTTTCCAGAAATTCCGAAAAATTTACAAGCTCTTTAAAAATTTTGTTAAGGAAACCAAAATCCTTATCTTAAAAAACAATTTACCAGTTTATAAATAAACCCTTCTATTTATATTTCCGGTTTTTCTTTATAAAAACCGTTTTCTTTAATATCTATTAATAACTATATATTTTTATATTTAATACTTTTGATATATCTTTTTATAATTTGATTTAATTCTTTATAACAACAAATAATTTCAGTAGTTAATTTTTGTATTTATTTAAGAGTCTTTGATATGATAGTTTAAGTATTTATTAATTTATTTTTTATTTTTTGAAGCCCCTACTCCTGCTATTTTCGAATTTTTAAGATTTAAATTATTATTAAATTATTAGTAATATGTAAAATAATAGAAAATAAAAAATCTTATATATATAGAATTATATTATAATTACTTTTTCCCTATTTAAAATATATTAAATAATGACTAGAATTTATAATTATACAAACATACAAATTCTTTATATAATAATTATAAAGGATTACCACAGGAACATTGTCTATTTTAATAATCTTAAGCTTATTATAGATATAGTTAATAAAAAATCATTTTTTCACAAAATAAAATTTATAATATTTAGATTTACTAATACTGTTTAAACTTATTTATAAAAAAAAGAAATATATTAATTTCCCGTAAAAATATTTTTAAAAATAAGTTTTATTTTTATTATTTTAAATTAAAACCTGATTTTTTATATACTTTAATTATATTATTATATAGTTGTTTATAAAAGATTCTATACCAAAAACAAATCTTATTTCTATATAAGAATATTCCCTATATTATTTAATATATAATATAAGATCTTGATTTATAGAGATTATATATTTATATATTTATTTTAAAACATATAGGTACGTAAATTACCTAAAATTAAAATTTACATAGATTTCAAACTTTTAAAAAAAAAAATAATATTATAGATCTAAAAATTTGAACAGTACTAAATATTATATTCCTGCTCATCTAATATTGATTCCTAATTTATACAAAAATTAACCCTCCATTTTATTCTTTATTACCTAGCACCTGTTTTTATATATTACTTATACATATATATAACAAAAATAAATTAACTATCTCAATTAATTATTTAAATAAATATTAATAAATGATTTTTAGATATAATATGCAACAAATTTATTATTTATAGTAAAAGAATTATGGTTATACTTAAAGATAACAAATTATATTAATAAATAATATAATATATCAATCCAAATAATAATATATATAATAAAAGTTATTAAAATATGAAATGTTTTCTTTTTTTTTTTTTTTACTATCTTATTAATACTTTATTTATTTATCATTTTCTGAAGTAAATAATTAGCATTTTTAATAAATAAAATTAATTACATATAATTTATTATTTTAATAAAATTTCATAATTTCTGCTATTAAATAATATAATTTTTAAAACAATTTAGTAACATTATTCTATAAATAAAATTATAATAAATTTTATTAATTATTTTATCTCATTTGATCTCTAATAATAGAAAAATTAAATTAAATTAAATTAAACTGTTATTAATGTATAAATAAATTAAACCAAACCATATTTATCTTGGCGAGTTGGTTTGGTTTGGTTTGTAGTAAAAACCAACCCATGTCAATCACTATTATCAATTATAGCTTTTTTTTATAAATTATTATAGTAGTAGAAGTAGACATAATAATAAAAATAAAAATAAAAATAAACATTTTACTTACATTTGAAATATATAAAATAAAGATTAAGAATTTATAAATAAAATATAGATTAATTATTAGATATTATAAATAAAAACAAAATATTAATTTTTAAATATATAATTAATTAAATTAATTAAAAATAATAAAAATAAATAAGATATGTTTATTTTTTTTAAAAATAAAAAATAGTTAAAGGATATGAAAAATAAGGATATCTTATACTATATTTATTAGATTTATTTAAATAAAAAGAAGAATAAATATATTATATATATTAACTAGGTTTTTTTATTATTCTTATTTAAGTTATAATAATATAATATACTTGTAATAATATTTTATTTTATACATATATTTAATATAATTTATATTATACTTATCCTATATAAAATATTAATTAAGAAATATAATATATTAAAACTATTAAAAAAATAAAAGTTTTAGTTTTAGATAATAGAAATATTATTATAAATAACCTTATAATTTAATATTACTTAAATTATAAAATTAATTAGATAAATAAAAATAATTTTATAATTATAAACTTTTATAATAAAAAGTTTAATCTTTTAAAATATATTTATTAAAAAGATTTAATTTATCATTTTCTTCTTAACTAATATCTATTATATTTATATTATTATTATTATCTAAACTACTTATTATATTATTATTACTTTTAATTATTAATTTTTTATTATTAATAAATAGTTTATTATTATAATTAAATTTTTCTATTAAAAAATCTTATATTAAGGAAATAGTTTTTAAATTTATAATTTCAAAAGTTAAAATGGTATTAAGATATAAAATATTAGGATATAAAATATTAAAAGATAAAAAAATAAAACTAAAATATTAAAAAAAAGAAAAAAAATTCAAAATTATTTTTTGTTATAATAATAATAAAAATAGTTATAACTATAATTAATAAATATAAAAATATTAAAAGAAAAATAATAAATAAAAAAGTTTTATTATTTTTAATCAATTTTATTAAAAAGTTTAAAAAACCAAAATTTAAAAATATATTAATAATTTTCTAAATTCCAAAACCGTTTAATTTAATATAACTGTATAAATATAAGATTTTATTCTAAATTACTAAATATATTATAATTTATTAAAAAATATATTTAGGTATATTAAAATACAAAAATTAACATACATATATATTAACTAAATTAATTTATTATCTTTTAAATCTAATTATTAATAATGATAAATAACTTTAATAATGTCATGCTCCAGCACGACCTGACACGTGACCATCTTAGAACTGTAAGGCCCACGAGGTTTGAGCGGTGGCGGCAACTATTGGATTTCAATATTATTATAATATCTGAGATTTTACAAATGTTTTTAATTAGGTACTGTTATACTGATTAGATTATTATATATTTAAATAGTATATTAGAATATAAAGATATTTATTATTTAATAATTATTATTATAGATAAGTGATTTATATATTTTTGATTTATTATATTAATTTTTAAACTTCCTTTATATTTTACTGGGTTATAAATAGATTATACAGTATTATATATTATTAAACTAAACCATTGATAAGATATAAATATATAAAAAGCTAAGTATAATATTTAAATTAATAAATATAAAAATAACCCCTAATTTGATACCCTTTTTAAAAATTAATAAAGATATGGAATGACTGGAATTTAAAATAATAAAAATAGTAAAATTATTTTTAAAAGATAAATTAAATAAAAGAGATTAATAAATTATAAAAATATAATAATAAATTAAAAACCTTATTATAATAATTAATATAATAAAGAAAAAAAAAGAGATAATTTATTTTAAAGAAATATGATTCAAGTTATTAACTTATAAAAAATATAAAAAAATGATAAATTAGAAAAACCCCTGAAATATATAGATTGAATATATATTTATATAAAACCAGAATTTTTAATAAAAGATTTTAAAAATATTTAAAAATTCCTATAAAAATTAAAATTTTATTTTAAAAATATAACCTTAATATTCAATAATTTAATTTAATAAATCAAATTCATTTTTAATTTAATAAAAAGAACAGTATAAGACTAGATATTATTGAAAATATATAAGTAGATAAGAATTATAAATAAATATCTCAATAATTTGAATAAAAAAAAAAAGCTAAAATAATATTTATAAAAATGTTATAAGGTAAAAAAGAATCAATATTAATGTATGTAATATAATAAAAAATAATAAAAAATAAACTTCTAGGGTAAAATAAAAACTTAAGAATATATTTCTTTTAAATAAGTTTAAAAAATAAAATAAAATAAGATATTATAATTATAAAATTAAAATCTGATAAACTAATTTAAATAATAATTATTATAATTAATATAAAAAGAAAATATAAATTATATTAAATTATTAGAAAACCTAAAAATATCTAATAAAGTATTTCTTTTATTTTTTTAAACCTAATAAAATTGGATAATATATTAACAATAATTATAAAATTTTTAAAAAATAAAAAAATATAAATATTAATAATAATTGTCAAGCCGCGTCCGGGCGCTGGCGGCTGGGCTAAAAAGCCGATTACTAGATGATTAATATAGCCTATAATACCCGGATTACCCTATATATACATATTATTTATATACTAAAGCCTGATACTATCCTCCACTAATATATATATATATATCGATATAAACTTAATTATATAAATAATTAATTTTAAAGTGTAGTATTATTACCGTACAAAAATATTATATAAAATAATGTGTATAACTGGGATTAAATATAAGTACACCCTTTTTTAAATTGGTTAAATATCGAGTTATATTTAAATGCTGGCGGCTGGGCTAAAAAGCCGATTATTAGATAATTAATCTAGCCTATGGTGCCCGGATTACCCTATATATACGTATTATTCACGTGCTGAGGCCTGACAATAATAATAAAATAAATAATAATAAAAAAAATAAAAAAAAA
>JAJTUD010000029.1:0-22275 GCA_036971385.1 Dactylellina parvicollis | reverse complement strand
TAAAAAATAAAAAAGAATATACTTCTTGTATAATAAAATAGGTTATATAATATTAAAATATTTGTTTACTTACAATAATTTAAAAAAGTATAAAAAGGATTAAAAAGGTTAGAAAAAAAAAAGATAAGGATTATAAAAAAAATGAAATTTAGAAAATAAAGTAGGATAATAAAATCCTAATTATTAGATAAAAAGAATTAAAAGAAAATAAAATTAGTAGTTTTTATAATAATAGTTATTAAAAAATATTTATTATTAAATTCTTATTTTATATTAAAAATAAAATTATAAAATAATAAAAGTATATAAAAATATTTCTAGATTTTAAATTATTTTTTAATTTTTTAATTTTATAAATAATAGAAAAATATAAGATTACCATTTTAATTAGATATTAATTAATATTCTTATTTTCAATAAATAATATAAGTATATTATTTTAAGATATTACTATTACACCTGCCCCTGTTACCGAAGTATTAGAGATAGCGAGTTCCGCTTTAAACTCCTGATTCTTAGTTTCTAACTGCTAGATTTTAGTTCAAAAAAGTATAAATAAAACTAAAGATAAAAACTAAAGACTATAAATAAAGTATATAATAATAATAAAGTAAATAATAAGACTAAATTATTATATTATAATTAATATTAATTAATAGAGAATAGAATTTTTCATCAGTTTTAACTATAATCTTATATACATAATAAATATGTATAAAAATAAAATTAATAAGTTGTTAAATTATTTAACAACTTAATACTTTTCTAATAAATTAATAAGTTATTAAACTATTTAATAATTTAATACTTTTCTACATTACAAACCCAAACAGGGTAAACACCCGAATAAATATATTTAATTTATATACCTAGGTACATATATAATTAAGATTGTTGTATGGGTCTGGTTTATATGTGTGTATGATTGATGATGGGGATTAGGATAGGCCTGGTCCCGGGTCTGGGTACATACAAAATAGGATTCGCAAACTGTGGAGTAGCCATTATAATATCCCTCTAAACATAAGCTCCTGACGCCATAGGGTATTGATTCCTTATATACAGATAAGTAGAAGCTAATCATATCAATAAGATCTAACAAAGGCTAGACCTATTATATCTTAGATACATAAATAATAAATAAGTAATAAAAATAAGTCTTATTATAATAGTAATAATAATAATAACAGAAATAAATCTTATTTATCAGTAGATAGTATGATCAGTTTATACAGGTAACATGGTAAAAAATGCAAAACAAGGCTATAATTCATTACTATTTCCTTAGGCATCCTTTTCGGCATAGTATTGGTGGTGCTGGTGGTGTTATAGTATTATTAATAGAATTTACTGGATCTGTTGCAGTAGGGATTATAAAAGAAGGTTAGACAGCTAGAAATATCATAAACCTGCTATTAAATGAAAGTGGTTACAGTTACAATTACTATTACATTTATAATTATAGTAGTAATTATTATTGTTGCTATTAATAGTTAGTAAGCAATTCTGGGGTATAAAGATCTGTTTTTTGGATTTATTTATTATGTTTTACACTCCAGCCTTTCCACCTAACTAAATATTCTGTTTTTAAAATACAAATATAGTTAATATGGATAATATAATGTTATAAAATCATTTCTAATTCATATTTATTATTATCGTATTCCTCTATGTTTTCAGTAATAACTAATTCAGATTAGATAAGTTTATAATTATAAAAATCATTACCTAATACTAGTACAGGTTTAAAATAAATTACCAAGATTATATTATAGATCTTTATGTTTAGTAATAATTCTAACTCAAATATATTACCTTTATCAATTTAATAGAAAATCTTAAAAAGACCAGCTTGTTAGGGGCCAAATTTACATTTACAAATTAATAATAATATATATATATATTAATCTTCCTAATTTTAAAAAAGGCTTAGCCGGACGCAAACTTAATATCAATATCAAAACAAAAATAATTGGTATACAATTCAATAGCTTTAGTAGTAAACTGGATAATGTCAATAGTGTTTTATTAGTATATAGCACATAAATCAATAATATTTTGGATATTAGGAGATAAATTTAATACAGTTGTGTTTATAAAATCTAGGGTAATTATAGCAAGGGCGCTAAAAATATTAAAATTATATAATATTTCTAAAGATAAGTAATTAATAGTCCTATTTTTAGAATATATTATAATATATTGTATTTCTGGCAGTTTATACAGCTATTCTTTCTAATAAATATTTATAAAGTAATAGAATATATATTCTATTTTCTAATTAATACACTCTGTTTAACCATTAATAAAAAGATAGAATGTAGAGGTTATAAGGATATAAGTACCAGAAAGACAGAAGAGATTAATTCAAAATTTACCAAGCTAGTAATAATCTCAGTTATATATAATTACAGTTAAGAATCTCTAGTTAGGGTATATATTTCTTTATATTATTTTGGCCCACTGTTCTGATTTTTAATCCTTGTGTTTGGGTAAATACTTTGTGGCGCGGGATGTCTTGTTGGTAACAGTTATAATAGTATCCAGTTCTTTATATATGGGCAAGTTGGTGATAAGGTTAATTGATTATGTTGTGAATGGTGTTTTCAGGGCTGGTATTATTTTGAACTTCTTGTATAGTAAATACTTACAGGTAATATTTACTAGGTAGGCTGGGTAATAGGTAATATATTACTGTATAGAGCAGCTTATATAATACTAATAGTAAAATACAAGGTATTCCAAAATACGTTATATTTTGTGGTAGGTTTGGAGATCATATGTTATGCGCAGTAATTCGGTTTGCTGCTTATGGGAGAAGACAAATAATCATTTAATCCTATAACTCCGGTCTAAAAAGAAAAGCAGGCTGTTAAACATATAAGCAAAAAGTGATTCTGGATTTTTATATATCTTATTAATATTATCCTACTTGGCATAGGCTTCAGATAATACTTCTAAGATATCTAAATAGTAATCTTAATAAAATTAAAACAAGCTGATACAGAATTTGTTAGATAAATTGGTAAATGAGTTAAGGTAGATATCTTTAACAAGGTGGGTAATACTGTAGGTAGGATAAGTGTAATCATCACTAGTAGTAATAATGTCGCTGGTAATGGCCATATCCAAGACATCTTTGGTAAGCTTGTCTATGGTAATGTTTCCCAATAGATCCTTCTCAGTAACAATATTAACAAACGAAACCTTCTTATTTATATAACTATATACATCCTGACAGCCAAAGTATAATAGCTCTGTTATTTCGTCTTTTATTTGTTTAAGCAATTTCTTCCACACACTTCTCCTCCACTTTTTTCTTAAGGTGTGATAGGCTGTCAGGTATAACTATATTTTATCTAGGTATTATAATTTAAAAACTAGCCAGAATTGGGATAAATAATTGACTTATTTTTGTTATCACATGTTAGAGTAGTTTGATACAATTATCTTCAATTTCTTTATATAAGATAATTATATTAATACAGAGTGATTTATAAAAATAACAATCTTAGATACTTATTTTATCTAGTATTACATTTTTCTAACAACTCATATGATTCTAAAGAATTCTAAGTTGGTTGGCTAATAATTAGATTCTATTTTAATTAATTATTTAAAAAAAAAAAGAATAAGAACTAAATCTTATTATTAAGATTCTAGTATATCAGTTTTCTTTGGAGTAATTTTCAGATTTTTTTCGTGATGTTATATTCTTTTTTTCCAGAAAAAGCTATTAGGTGTTAATTCAGTAGTGTTATAAAAATAATAATCTATTAGGGCTAGTTCTGGTTCTCTTATAAACATACAATTAATAACAAAACGTTTTTCATTATTAAATATTACATTTTGTATTTTTAAAATGTTTATTAATAACTAGTTTAATAAAAAGTTTACGATTGTATAAGATATGGTAAGCCTTGTATTGTTAATAATTATAATATCTAGTTTATTAAAGTAAGATTAATTAATATTGTTATCTGGCTTGTCGGGACCTAGTACATAATTATTATTACCTAACATATCTAAATTTATATATTAAGGGGTGGTAGGCCTTGTATTGTTAATATGATTAATACCTGGTATATCTAAGTAAAAATGGTATCTGGCGTAGATATCTAATTTATTCAAATATATTTGGTATATTATAACACTATAACCCAATTATTTAGAAAAATCTATAAATATATATAGTGTATAATTCTTTTAGAAATATCTGAGCATAATAGATAACATTTATTTAAAATTATTAAATTTTACTAACTGATTAATAATTAGTATAAATTGTTTTATACTAGCAAAATACTTATATTCCTACTTCTTTTTCAGATTTTTACGTAATAATATAATTTTAAAATCTTACAAACAATACAAGCATTAAATAAAAAAAGAAATCATATAAATATACCAATTTATTAGACCTATAAACAATTTTAAAATAGCCAGAATGGTAAAAACCTTAATATCTAATATTACTTTTATCCAAGTATCGAAAGTTATTAAATTAAAACAATCCACAAACTTACCAAATAATTTAATTATATAATAACCCAAATAACATTTTTTTGTAAAAAACATAATACCACTATCCTATAATATAACCATTACCTTATCCAAGTATTTAATATATTCTTTAAAAAAACACAAAAACATAATTATATTATTAATATAATAATATAAAAAATATCATCTTTTATTAAACTAAAAGAATAACTTATCTATTAATCATTATTAATAAATAACTAAATGTTTATAATTTATTAGCAAGACAGCAAACTATTTATAACCACAATATAACATAACTACTATCCAGTATCTATAAAATTCACAGATCATACACTAATAATAAGATGCGGTAAGATCCAATACCAATAACCAATACAATTCAGATATTATATGAATAATCTTGTCAATTAATAGTAATAAATAGGTATTATTCAGGATTATAAGATTAAAGGATCATATATTTATTACTAAACATACTTTACATTTATTTCCAATTTTATAATAAATTATAAATACTTGTAAAGTATATAAACTATCTTTTAATCTTACTAGTTTTATATATCCAAGATCGCGGTTCTGGTTAAATATTTTATTAACAATTTTTTTACTTCTAATAAATAATTTTATTAAAGGACGTGATTTCAATAATGATTTATCCTTGTTTTTAATAATTAATATAGATATCTAATCCTCTAATAATTCTTTTATAATACCAGATTAATTATTAAATAGGCTAATATAATACTTAGTTAATAATTTTAATTGATTAATCTAACCAAACATAATATTATTTATTTTATTTATATTAATATTTTTTTATATTAATATTATTTTATTAGATATAATAATACTAATAAAGGATAGCAATAAATTAGGTGATATTTTATGATCAATTACTCTGGTTATCTGATTTAATTTTTACCAGTTTATACAATACTAACTTAATTTTTATTAAACAGTGCGAAATAGGATTGTTCTAACTGGTATACAATATTTTTACTAAGTGATACAGAATTGGATTAAATAAGATATTTTATTTGTTTATAATATAAATTATTAATTTTGGTGTATATATTATTTTGATAATTAATATGGTTTAATTCTTTTTAAATATAATTGAAAGTAGTTATCAATAATGTAGATATTAATTTAATAAATCTATATATTCCGGAAGGTACTGTATATATGACACCTTTCCAATCACTAAACTTAGTAAGATTGACTCTAAGAACTATTAATTTAATAACTTCTTAAGTATTCAGTTTAATACCAACCTCTATAGTAGTAAGTCTAAAATCAACAATCTAAACATCAATAAAACCAAGTAAATTATTATAGTTGGTGGTAAGTGTGGTAGTACTAGTGTATACTACAATAATAGGATCTTAATTAATGGTACTATTATTTAATCTTAACAAGAATATTAATATTTATTTAAAATAATTGGTTATTTTTTTTATAACCTCTTTTTATAAAGATATATAAGCTTTACATAAGAAAGATAATAATTTATTAAGGAAATTATTCTTGATTAGTAAAATAAGGATATTAAATATATTTAACACTAATAAATACTCTTAATCAACACAAAACATTATAATTAAAGCCATAAATACAATTCCTTCAGCTAGTATAAATATATAATCTTAAATATTATCAAGCTTTTTAAAAAATTATATAAATATAAATTTGCAGCTTATAACCAAGATAAAAATAAATTTAATATATTAAATAAGTAATTTTCTGATTATTTTTTTTTAAATAATATGAATCTTAACCTTTATTTTACCATATATTTTTATAATAATACGCTTTTTTCTAACATCAATTATTATGTTTTCAATATATAAATTATCTTATTTAATCAGAATATTATATAATAATTTAAATATAATTATATATTATTTATTGAATAATATAAAATCTTTTTTAAACATTTTTTAATTTATAATGATAAAAGTAGAGTTAATTAATTTCTCAAAATCTTTATTAATATTGTTTATATTTATTTTATATAATAAATTCTTTTTTATAGTATATATTCTTTAAAATATAATTATATCCTTAAAGAATTACTTATTTACAACAGAACAAAAGTAGTTAGAATTGGTGTAAGAGGTGTAGAATTAATTACTAAATATAAATATATATAGTATCTGGATATAAATTATAAAAAAAATATTATTATTATTATTATAGATTCTGGTTAATATAAAAGAGATTTAGGAGTTTAAGATAATGATCTTATAAAATCTAGTTTAAGATTCTTTGCAATAACCAGAAGATTTAAAATAATTATAAAAGATTTGAATTGATTTGAAACTGGTTTTATATATTCTATATTTAAATAGCAGCAAATCATTTTTGTTGTCGGTGTTGTTATTAAAGCTAAAATAGCTAGAACAATAATAATCAATCTTAAAATCTAATAATTTTATTATAATAGCTAGTTCTTTATAAGCCCTAATATCTTCTTTTATCAGGCCAGCGCCAAAAACATCAAATTTATTGTTGTTATTTTTATTATTAGTCATTTTTTTTTTTATATTCTTGAAGTAATCCTTTTTATTTTTAAATTTGTAATTATAGTTTGTATTAACAGTAGCTTTCTAATATAAATTATAAACATTTTAAAAAACAAAATATACCTCTTTTTATTAAAAATAATTCTTTAAATTATCTTTATTAAAATTATTATTTTTAGCCCAAAATACCTTTTCAAACTTGATATTAATGTTATTTTTGTATTTAGATTATTAATATCTTATTCCTCCACACTTCCAATATAGGCTTTTATTAAATTTAGCATTTTTATATATATATAAAGCTGATATTTAGGAACCTTTTTGGATGAATTGCACTTTGTATATATAAGTATTAAAACCAGATCCGGCTATATTGGCCTTAACAAAAATAAACTTCCATCTAATAATCTTTTTAGTTTTCTTAAAAAAGGTATTATTTACTCTGGCTAATAAATTAAGTTTAACAATTATATATTTTTTTTTAATAATAATATTATATTCTTTGCTAAAAAATCATATTCTACCACAGTTATTATAATTTTTCTAATCCTCCCACATTTTTTTCTATACATCAGATACTATGATTAATATTTTCTTATAAGTCTCTATACCCTAATCATATATTAACTCTAATATATTCTACAACTCTGATATTATTTCCAGGCTCTTGTGAATAAACTTTAATAAGTGTTTTAAAGTATTGATTCCAATTAATTTATACTTTTATACTTTAATATTAAAGTATTCAATTAATATTTTATTCTGATTTTAATTAAACATCTTCTAAAATACTTATATATTTAAATTATTAGTTAAAAATATAAAATCATAATAAATAATATATTTCCATTAATTTATTATTTTGTTAATATAATCTTTATTTTTTAGAAATAGGTTAATATATTAATTAATAACAAATTCACTTTTAAAATACTAATAAAAAATATCATAAATATAGGTTAATTTAGTGTTTTTATTGATTATATTATTAATCTAATGCAAAAAAAGGTCTGTTGTTTTTAAATCTAGGATCTTTTTTAATTTAAAATAATTAATGTTTTTTAATTTAATAGGTTTAGTATTAGTAAATTTGTTTACCTTCTTCTACTATAATATTAATAATTTAATTAGATCTGTGGAGATTTAGTTAATTATATATTATACTTTAAATTACTTATTATTAATATCTAAGAATATAGTGAACTATATTAGAATACCATCTTTATTTATAATTATAGTATTTATCTTAACACATTTTAATAATAATATAAATTTAGATAGGGTAAGAATATTAATTAAATATAATTCTGTTTAAATATATAAATATTATTATTTATATATAACAATAGGATTAATAACAATTTTGGTAAATCTAATATTAATAGTAAGAATAATAGTTATATAAAATATAATAATATTCTCAAATCCGATATTTCTAGTAAGGATATCAACTATGATTTAATAAATTAATTACCAAAAACTAAAAATTGGATAATAATTGGAATAATATTCTAATACTACTGGTAACACTATTAATAGCACAGTAATAATAAGTATAAGTAGTATTAATAACACAGGAATAATTAGTTTTAATAATAATAATAGGATAGGTATTAATAATAATAATAATGGCTGGTATCAATTCTATAATAAAAACAATAAATAGTTCAGAATTTTTAATATCTCCAAATCTTCCTCCTTAATAAAAATATTAAAATTATTTTTTAAAAATCAAGGTTATAATAAATAAAAGTTATTAATATCTATATCAAGGCAGTAAAATTACTGTTAGTTAATCTAACTAATATAATAAATGATTATTCAAAAAACACTGCAAAAACCTGGATTATCTTTATAAACTGAACCTAATCTGGATATAGTATTCCATTTAATTATAATTAAATATATATAATACATAAAGTTGTAAATTCAACCTTATTAATTAAATACACGCGTGTAATGTAAATAAAATAAATAGAAATTAGAAATATTTAATAAAATATTCTATTATACTAGTTCAAAATAACATTTATAATATATATACGGGTACTAATAATTATAAGTTTAATAAAATCCGGCTTAAATAAGTATAATCTTTAAGAAGATCTCTTTAATAATTCTACTACTTTATGGATTTGTGAAGTTATATATAACATCTACTATTAATATCGAGATATATTTTATGGGATTTATTAATAACAGCTATCACAGGCATGTTGTATTATTAAGTGGATTTCATGAAATCAGCTTTCATAAATATAATATTTAAAAAAATAATTTTTTTTATTTTATTTAAATATCTAGCAAGTTTATCAGTTGGAAATTTTATAATTTATGTCAAAAGTAAAATAGGAAAGATGGGATGTCCTTTTATTATTGAATTATTAGTAATTGACTTGACTTAATTATAATATTCTACTAGAATCCAGTAATTTTAATACTCCGGTAATGGTTAGAAAAAATATATTATTATAATATTAGATTTTATTAAAGCAAATGGTAAAAACATTAGAAATATATAAAAAACCGGATTTTAATACAACATATTTGTAAAAAATTAAATCAACCAGATTGTAATAATAATAACTAATAATAATAAAAAAATAAGATTATATTTTTAGATTATAATAATAATTAACTGAAGCAATTTTTTTAATAAATAGGACATAATTAATAATATTAGTATGATTATAATAAGATAGGAATAAAATATGATTATGGGAATAATTGTGAAACCAAAAAAATCGTATAATAAAAAAAAAAAAAAAACAAATTACCTACACCTTCATTCTATACAATCTGATATTAATACCAGGGCTATGAAAAATTTAAGGCTTGATTTATTAAAGCGAGATTCTCAATTTTAGTTAAATAGATCAAAAAATCGATGCTATTATTAATATTATATAGGTCTGGTTTGTATGTATATATGATTAATAATAGGAATTAGGATAAGCCTGGTCCCGGGTCTGGGTACATACAGAATGGGATTCGCGGGCTGCAGAGCAGCCACCACAAAGATTATATATATATATACGAGTAATATATAAGAATAAATACTAAATAATAAGAAATAAGGTAAGAAAAAAATTCTTATATAAACTAAGAATTAATACTAAATAAATAGGAGTATATAATATTGTTTAAATTTTAGATCTATAATATTATTCTTTTTTAAAGATTTAAAATTTATATAGATTTTAATTTTAGATAATTTATATATTTATATATTTAGGATAAATGTATAGGTATATAATCTCTATAAATCAAAATCTTATATTATATATTAAATAATATAAGAAATATTTTTATATAAGAAATAAAACTTATTTTTAGTATAGGATCTTTTATAAACAATTATATAATAATATAATTAAAATATATAAAAAATTAGATTTTAATTTAAGATAATAAAATAAAACTTATTTTTAGATATATTTTTATAAGAAATTAATATATTTTTCTATATAAATAAATTTTAATAATATTAATAAATTAAGATATTATAAATCTTTTTTAATAAAAAAATTAATTTTTTATTAATTATATTTATAATAAATTTAAGATTATTAAAATAAATAATATTCCTATAATAATCTTACATAATTATTATATAAGAAATTTGTATATTTATATAATTATAAATTCTAGTTATTATTTAATATACTTTAGATAAAAAAAGAATAATTATAATATTATTTTATATATATAAAATTCTTTCTTTTTATTACTAATTTATTTACTAATAATTTAATAATAATTTGGATTTTAAAGATTTAAAAATAATAAAATAAGAATTTTAAAAAATAAAAATAAAATTCTTAAATTCTTAAATTATTATTTTGAGAGTTTTTAAATAAATATAAAAATTAATTACTAAAATTATAAGAAATTATAAGAAATTATAAGAAATTATAAAAAGATATATCAAAAGTATTAAATATAAAAATATATAATTATT
Source organism: Dactylellina parvicollis (assembly GCA_036971385.1). Lineage (NCBI taxonomy): Eukaryota > Fungi > Ascomycota > Orbiliomycetes > Orbiliales > Orbiliaceae > Dactylellina > Dactylellina parvicollis. Next base: position 11,283 of record JAJTUD010000029.1, on the reverse strand, counting down.
AACAAATATTAAGAAAAATAATTTTTATAAAAAAAAAACTAAAAGTATAAATAAAAATTTTTATCTATAAATCAATAAATCATTTTTATAATAAAAATTTTAATTTTTTTAATAAAATTTTATAGAATTTCTGGAAATTTGATTTTTATTTTATTATTTTCTAGAAAAAAAATTGAAAAATATATTATTTTAATAAATTAATATATTATTTAGATTTTTAAATTTTTTATTATATCTGATTTCTTTTTTTATTATATTTTTTAAGTGTTTTTATTAATATTTTTAACTTCTTTAAATTAATATATAAATAAAAGGATTTATTAATTAATATAAGATTATTAAAATATTAAATAAGAATTCTGGTTAATATTGGATTTTAAATAAAATTTTAAGTAATTTTATATAAAATTAATAAAAAGTGAATATTATATATATAAATAATATTAAAAATAAAATAAGATAAATATTAGATTATATTTTATTTTAAAATTTACTAATTTTTTATAATATAATTTTTTAGATTTTTTTTAAAATATATATAAATTTTTTTTTAAATAACTCAATACCTTATTATATAAATATTCTAAATTTCTCAAGATATTTTTTAATTAAATTGATAAAGATATTAGTTTTAAATTGTTATAAATTATTTTTTTAGTTTATATAAAGATAATTATTTAATAAGATATTTATTATTTTTATTAGGTTTATTTAGGATTTCTTTAATTTTATATTTAATATAATTATTATATTTAATTCTAATTTTATTATAATCTTTTTATAAATCTTTTAATATAAGTTTTGTAAAAGAAACATAAAAAATATAATATATCTTTAAAGATTTTAATATATTTAATTTGAAAATATATTTTTTAAGTTTCTTGATAATTTTATAAAATTTAAATTTCTAATAATTTAAGTTTTTATTAGATTCTTAGATTTTAATGTTACGAGTTCACGTAACAGGGCGTACCTCAGAGATTGACTATCTATATAGGATAGGATTTTATATTAAGTAATAGATTTTAGATCCAATATAACTATATTATATCTCTATTTATATAATATTATTATAATAACAAAACTATTAAAAAGATAGTTAGATGACTTAGATATTAATATTATATAAATTTCTAACTTATTAATAAATAATAATTCTTAAACATCCTATATATTTAATTAATTAGAAATATCTTAGTATAATATATTTTAATAAATAATAAATTAACTTATTATTTAATAAAATGATAATAAGTGATACGTTTAATTATTATTTATTAATTTTGTTTTTATATATATTTATTTTATATATAAAATTTCAATTAGGATTGATAAAGAATTCTATTTTTTATTAATTAATATTAATTATAATATAATAAGTTTATTTTATTATTTATTTTATTATTATTGTTATATTTTATTTATAGTTTTTAGCTTTTATTTCTAACTTTATTTATATTCTTTTAAACTAAGATTTAATAATTAAAGATTGAAAGTCAGAAATTTAAAATAAAATTTATTATTTTTAATATTTTAATAATAAAAATAAGTATAATATTTTAACTAATTATTTTTAATTTGATTAAAAAATATATAAATAAAGAAAAATATTAAGATTTATAATTATAAAATTGAGAATTTTAAATTAAAATTCAAAAAATTAGAATTTGATTTAAAATATAAATTAATATTAAATAATAATAATAGCTATATAATATTTAATTAAATCAAAGATCTAAAAAATAATAGATTTATAATAATTATTTAAATCTTTCTATATATTTAATTTATTAAATAATAAAAATAAATCTTAAATCTTAAATCTCTTTCTTTAATCCAAAATCTTTTTTATTTAAAAATCAAAAATGTAAATAATAATTTTTACATATCATCAAATTTATAAATTAAAAAAAAAAATTTAATTTTTTATAAAAAAAACTAAAAAAATATAAATAAAAAATTATTAATTATTAATATCATTAGATATTTTAAGAATTTAGAATTAATAATTGTAATTTTTAAATAAATTTATTATTAACTTAATATATTTAAAATTATAAATATTAAGGAAAAATTCTATATTTTTAAAAAAAATATATTGTAAAAAAATCTAATAAAGAAAGATTTAATATTATTAAATCTAAATTTATATTAAAAAATAAAAAAAATAAAAATAAGAATAAAAAACTTATATAATTAATTAAGAAGAAATATGCATCTAATAAAAACCTTGATAATTTTAATAATTCAAGTAATTCTAATAATTTGGATAATAATTCTAAAAGATTAAATAAAATTATTAATATAAATAGATATGATAAAAATTATAATTTAAATAATATTAATAATAAAATTTTAAAGTTTTTATATTATAAAACTATTAAAGTATTTAAAATAAAGAATTTAATTAAATTTAAAAAATAATTTAAAAAATTTAAAAAAATTTAAAAAATATTAGAAATTTTTTTATTTTTTTTATCTAATAAGTTTTTTAATAGGATATTACAAAGTTTATTATATTTTATTATATTTCAAAAAAATAATATTTATTATTTATAATATTTATTAAATCAAGTATGATGTGATTTTTTTAAATAAATGAAAAAAATGTATTTTTAATATTAAAGAAAATTTAAAAAATTAAAATAAATTTATAAAATTCCCATATAGAATTTATAAATATAAAAATAAGAAAAAACAAATTTTTTAAAAATTAAAAAAATTTAAATAAAATATTTTAGTATAAAAGTTATTTTAAAAATTTAATTAATATATTTTTTTAATAAGATATAATGATAAATAATTGTTTTATTATATTAAAAAAGGATTTAAATTTTAATAAAAATAAAAATTATTAAATTTAAAACCTTTTACCTTAAAATAATATATTTAGAAATTTATAATTATTTAATTTAATAATATATAATTTAATAGTATTAAAGGAAAAGATATTTATATCGTATATATTACTAATAATAATAATAAAAAGAAGTTTAATTTTAAAAATAAAAGAAAGAAATTTAATTAAAATAAAAGAATTAATAAATAATGGATATTAAAAAAAATATATAATCTAGTTTTATAAAATTTAATATAATTTGAAAAAGTAAGAAAAGTAACAGAAATAAAATATTAAAATTTAATATTTTATTATATTTTAATTATAATAAATTTGGATATATAATAAAGAATTATTAAAAATTATTAAGATTTAGAAATAATAGAAAATAATAAGAATAATATATTTATTTTAATATAATATAAAATTCAAAATTAACAACTAAAGATTTTAAAAAAATCTAGAAATATATTATAAAAAGAATTAATAATAAATTCATTGATATTTTATTTAGTAATGATAATTCTGATATTATAATCCTTATTTTTTAAATATAATTGATGTAGAAATAAAAAATTAATTAATTTTATTAAAAAATTTGAAAATATTTTTATAATGGAAATGAGTTTTTTTATATTTAAGAAATCTTTTTTTAATCTTTTTATTTAAGAAAAATATTATTGGTTATGGTAGAATTTATTAATAAGTATATATTTTATTATAGATAAAACTTTAATTAATGTTTATAATAAATTTATAAAAAATAGGGTAAGGAATATATTAGAATGGTGTTTAAGAATATCTAATTATTATATTTTATTATTTATTTAAAATTAAATTAAATTAATATTTAAATATGATAAAAAACCAGGAGTATATTTGAATATATTATAATATTTAAAAATAAATAAAAGATATAATTTCTTTTGTTATAAAAAAATAATTATCTAATATAATTTTTAATAAAAAATGGATAATGTATAATTGATTTTATAAAATATTTATAGTAAAAATATTTATATATAATATTATATTTATTTAATAATAAAGAAAAAATATGGAGAAGATTTTGTTGTTAATTAAGAATAATATTAAAGAATTATTGATTATTTTTTTAATAAATATAATAAAAATTAATTATTTAAAATATATGAATAAACAGTTTTAAAAGAATTTAATAATTATTATATTTATAAAAAATAATTAATAATTTCTAAATTTTAAGATATTTTATAAATATATTATGAGTGTATAAAAAAATAGATAATTAATATATAGAATATATTATATTTAATAATTGAATCTGATTTTTTAAAATATAATTAATAAGAATATTTATATTATAAAAATTTAAATTATTTAATTTGGAAGGAATGGAATTATTATATTTATAATTGTTTGGTTAAATTATGATTATATTATTATAATTTTATAATAAAGGATTTTTTAGAAAAAAATAATTTTGAAGATTATATCTTATACCACAGAGTTTTATTTTATATTTATTATATAAAATTAGTTTTAGATGTAACGCCGCACAGTCTATCTACGACCTGGTAAGACACGAGGGGAGCTTGGAGATTAGTACGGTAAATCGAGAGTATACGGGTCACTTATCTATAATAATGGTTATCAGGTAATAAACATCTTCGTGCTCTAATGTACTATCTAAATATACGATGGCCTAGCTGGTATGGCGGTGCCCGGCTAGAGATATTAAAATAGCTGTGGAGTTTTGGGTATTATAATGATATTAAGGTTCAGTGGTTGCCGCTATTGTTCAGGTCTCGTGGGCCTTGCAGTTCTAGGGTGGTCACGTGTCAGGTCGTGCTGGAGTATGACATTAGATGAAAGATATAATAAATATTTTAATATATATGTTATATATATATTAGAAGAAAACTATCTTTATTATATATTATACAATATTAAATAATTTAGATTATAAAAAAAAAATTATGTATAAATGAAAAGAATATTAATAAAATTATTAATATTATAATATAATAATTAATAAATATTATTATAAAGAATATAAGTGATAATATTTTTAGAAAAATGTTATAAAAGTAGTATAATATATAGTATATAATATATTTTTTAAAATTAAAATAGAATTTAATTGATATTATAATTTTTATAATATTGTAAAAGATTTTTATTATAAATTTAATGAATATATAAATAATTATTAAACTTGTTTTAATAGAAATTTTATTAGTAATTATTAATTTTTTAATAATGATAATTTAAACTAGGAATATTTTAGAAAAGTAACCTGAAAGATTTAGTAAATACTTATCTTAATATTTTAATATAATAGATTAAAATTACTTTGCATTTAATATTAATAATAAAAATTATCTTATTCTTAATATTTATATCAATAAATTATAATCTTGAGTTTATAAAACTAAATATAAGAAGTATATATAATAAAATCAGGATATTAAAAAAAAAAAAAAAATTAGTTTTTAAAATATAATATAAATATTTTAAATATTAAATAATATTATTTAAATTAATAAATATATTAAAATTAAAAGTATTAAAACAACTTTAAGGATTTTTAGGATTTATAAATTTTTATAAATGATTTATATTATATTAATAATATAATTATCAGGCCTCAAAGCCAGCCCAGCCATTCTGGCAGCACGGCACGGTACCATACGCCAGTTTACATAATATAACAGGGTTAATATATTAATATTTGCTTTTTATGGAAGATTACTACTATATAGAAGATCTATAGATAAGAGATAATTCTACAATAAGCGCTATCACCCGCACCCTACTACCCTTTATGTATATAAATATAAAAACATATAAATAATAGAGATTAGCTTTTCATTTAATAATTTAATTATTAAGTCTTGTAAATTACTTTAGTTTCTATATTTATATAAAATATATTATTATAGTAATAAACAACTTAACATTTTATCAAATTATTTTTTAATTATTTTGTATAATTATATTAATTTCTGCTAAAGAATATAATATTTGCTTTATAACATCAAATATTATTATACTTATTTCTATAATAGAATAAGAAAATCTAGTTTTAAAAATTAAAGAATTTAATAAATCTGATATTATAATAATAGTTTAAGTTATAAGGCTTTTCCTTAAATTAAATATTTATATAAAAAATTACAGCAAAATATAGTTTTTTATTTATTAATTTAAATTATTTTTTTTCTTAAATCCTTTATTATTTAAGAATATTAACAAGTAATTAAAAATATAATACACCTTTAACCAGTTATATGGTATTGTAGTTGAATAATTAATACCACTTATCATAAGGATGTATGATAGAGAAAACATACCAGAATTCGCAATATAAAATACTTTTAAACAAACCATAATTAACTAATTTGGAGATTTAAATAATAAAGAAAATACCAAACACACTTTATTATAATTAAAATAAGATAATAAAATCTTCAATTATATAACCTACTTTAATATACTATATACCAAATTATCTAATTAATATAAAAATATCTTTTAGATTTTATACTTTAAAAAACTGAAAAAGAGAATTCAGAAATTAATTATAATTTCAGCAGGTTTTAAAACAAACCATTCTACTATACTTTTAATATTGATCACATTAATAATAAAAATAAAAGGTTTTTAAAATTTTTATAGGAAATATTACTTGTATGGTAATTTATAATTTATTATTTTACAAAACTTTATTTTAAAAATAAAAATAAAAGAAGTAATAAAATTTAATATAATTAAAATATATATATTATAATATAAATTTTTGAGATATAAAAAAAAGAATTTATATTTTAATTATAGTTTATGAGATTATTATTAGAAAAACTATTACTATTTTATACTTATAACTGTACTACCAAAACCAAGATTAAAAAATAAGTAAAGATAATAAAATATCTATTATTTAAAGAAAAGAATATATATAATAAGTCGCAACTATTTACAACAATAATTAAACAATAATAATAAGGTTATATTTTACAACTAATTATAATAATATAACTATTATAAAAAAATAAGTAATATATAATAAAAGTAATAATAAACTATGCAATATTATTTAATTTTATAGTGATATAATATGTATAATAGTGTAAAGTTTTTATAATAAAAAAAAAAGAAATAATATTACTTAAAACAATTAATAATATATTTATAATCTTATATAATATTATATATATTACTACACCATTCTTATTAATAATTAACAATCACCAAAAAGAAATAAACTTTAATATTATAAAAATGAAAATGTTTAATATAATTTTTGGATTATTATAATTCTAAAAGAATAATTTAAATATAAATTAGTAAGCAGGATATATCTAGATATATTAAGATATAAACTCTTACATTCAAACCATAAATATTATAAACGAGATATTATTAATAAAAATACTATTTAAAAAAAACACTCTGGTAACCGGAATAATAATAATAATAATAGATATACAAATTATATTACTACACTCTATACTATTAAAGTATTATAACTTTAAATAATTATTTATGAAAAAAACAATAAAATAATTATTAAAATATTAACCCTGGGATTATAAAATCTTATTAATACGAGATAAAACGCTTCCCTTTAGTTTGATTTATAAATATCTTTTGTTAAAAAATGTAGTGCTATGTGCTTACATTGATAAGATAATAAAAAAAAGATTTATTAAAGAATTAATATCTTTAGTAGGCGCACCAATTCTCTTTGTTAAAAAAAAAAACGGTTCACTACGGTTCTATGTTAATTATAGAGAATTAAATAATATTATTATTAAAAATCAATATTTATTATTTTTAATTAATGGGTTACTTGATTAGTTGTAAAGCATAGCGGTATTTATAAAATTCGACCTTCGCGGCGTTTATAACCTGTTATATATTACTGCAGGAGAAGAGTAAAAGATAGTATTTAAAATAAAATATAAATTATTTAAATATTTAATAATATTATTTAAATTTATTAATATTTTAGTTAGTTTTTAAGTACTGCTTAATATATTATTCTATAATTTATTAAATATATATATTATCATTTATTTAAATAATATATTTATATATTTAAAGATTTTAAAAAATTATATTAAATATATATATAATATATTAAAACAGCTTAAAAAAATATTATTATTTATTAAAATAGAGAAATATTAATTTTATTAAAAATAAGTCGAATTTTTAAAATTTATTATATTAATATAAGACATAGTAATAGATTTTAATAAGGTTAAAATAATTCAGGATTAATTATTACTAATAATAATTAAAGAATTATAATTTTTTTTAAAATTTATTAATTTTTATAATTATTTTTTATTATAATATAATATAAAAACAGAATTATTAATAAAATTGTTATATAAAAATTATTAATAAGAATAAAATAATAAATAATATACTATGTTTATATATATTAAAAAAAAATTTAATACTAATATTATATTTTTATTTTTTAATTAAAAAAAATTAATAATAATAGAAATTGATACTTCAGAATTCAATATTAAAATATATCTCTTATAATAAAATATAAAAAGATATTAGGTATTTATATATTTTTATAATAAAAAAATAAATCTAATAAAATAAAATTATATAGTTTTCAATTAAAAGATATTAGTTATCATTATAATTATATATAAATAAAAGAAATATCTAAAAAGATTATAATTTTAAATTATTATTTATAGTAATTATAAAAGTCTAATATATTTTAATACCTTAAAACATCTTAATATAAAATAAATAAAATAGTTAGAAATTTTTATAGATTATGATTTTATTATATATTATAAATTTAGTGTTAAAAATATAATAATAAATATCTTTTTATAACAAACTAATTATAAAAAAAAGAAAAATAATAAAAAACTTCTTCTTTTATTATTAAAATTAGGATAGCTAATAGTGATAGTATATATCTTAATAATTATTGTTATAATTATAACTAGCTTCTCTTAAGATTATAAAATTATAATAAAAAATTATAAGAAAGATATAAAAATTAAAAAAATTATAAAAGTGATTAAATATAATAAGATGTAGTATATTAAAGATTACTATTTAGAAAAAAATAAAACCCTAAAATTTAAAAATAAAATATATATTCCTAATATCTTAAATTTGTGGAAGGAAGCGGTATGTAGTGTATATAATGCATCATTAGCTAGCCATTTTAGTTAAAAAAAAATATAAAAACTATTTATTTAAAACTATTATTTTTTAGAATATTCAAGTTTTATTTTCTGTTATATAGTGGGATATAATATCTGCCAACATAATAGAATTATAAAAAAATTATAAAAAAGAAAATTATTATTATTATAAATATTTATTATACCGTAATACTTTATTTTAATAAATTTTATTATTAAATTATTAAAATTTAAAGATTTAATATTAGATAATAACTCTCCGTATTATAATATTATATGGGTAGTAATAGATAGATTAATTAAATTTATATATTTTATATTTTATTATGGCAAGTTATAGATATATAAACTTGTAGATTTATATATTAAGTATTTATTATATAATAGATTTTTAAATAATTTTATTTTAAATAAAAAAAGGTAATTTATTTTAAAATTTATAAAGATGTTATATAAAGTAATAAGTATTAAAAAAAAACACTTTATTATATTTTATTTAGAAATAAATAATTAAATAAAAAAGATAAATTAAATATTAAAATAATATTTACAAAATTATTATAATTATAAATAAAATGATTGGGTTAATATATTATTTCTTATAGTATTTATATATAATAATATTTTTTAGGTTATAATTAAAATAAGTTTTTTTTATATTAAATATAGTTATTATTTATAGTTTAAAATGGGAAATATTATTATTATATATATATTAATAGTAGAAGAGTGCTTAAAAGTATTATAAGATATATATAATTTATATTATTTAAAGATTATATAAATTTAAAATAATTAAATATAGTATTATAATAAGAAGTGAGATGATATGCCTATTTATAAAATTAAAAATAAAATTATATTTTCTAATAAAAATATAATAATAAAAAGATTTTTAAAGAAATTAAAAATAAAATTCCTTAAATTATATAAAATTATAACTTATATAAGTTTATATATTATTAAATTTATATTATTATATTTTATATATTAATATATAGTATTTTATATATTTTTAATTAAATTTTATATAATTAATGAAATTTATTTTAATATATTAGAATTACTATTTATTAAAGTAGATAGTAATAAAGAATAAGAAGTGGAAAAAATATTAATAAAGAGTTAAATTAAGAAAGGTTTTAGATCGCGAAAAATCACAAGATATTATTTAATAAAATAAAAGGGTTAGTTATTAATAAATTCTTCATAAAAATTAGAAAAATATCTTAAATATATAAAAGTATTGGTTAAAGTATTTTATGAGAAAGATTTATTATATATTATAAGGATTTATTTTAGGATCTAATTTTTGATTTTATATAATAAAAATGTATAAGGTTATTTTATAGATTTATTTAGAAAATTAATTATTTTATAAAAAATAGAAAAAATAGAAAAAAGATAATCCTATTATATCCTATTATCTTTTGTAAATCTTTTTAACTTTAAAGATATTTTTATAAGTATTTTTATAAAATAATAAATTATAGCTTACTTTATTATATTTATAAAAAATAATAGGAATATTATTATTATTATCATTCCCATCCCTATTCTTATCCTTATTTCCATCTTTATTATTATTACTATCTCTATAACTATAAGAATTAATTCTTGTGATTTATGCTTACAGAACTACTAAAACACTTTCTATAATAATAAGTTATATTATTAAACCACCAGTAATTGCTCTTACAGGAAATCTTTTAATTCTCCACACAACAACATTACTTTTCTTAAAATCTAAAATATAATATATTATACTATTATTAACTATAAAGCTGTTTTTATTAATTAAAATACTTAAAAAATTTTATATAATATTCTCTAAATCTTCTACCTGTGTGTTAATACTTATTATCACATTAGGAAGTCTTAATTTATTAGAAATAACCTTTTTTATAATTAATATTATTTTAAAAAAAGCATATTTAATGGTGGAATAAATAATAATAAAATTAAACAAAATAATTATACAAACTATTATAGTGTAAAATAAAACAATATTAACAAAAAAGTAAGAGTATATATTTAATATCGCAGCGGTTTAATAAATATTAGTAAAAAGATAATGGGTACATTGCTTAGTATAACAACTATAATATTTTATGTTATTACGGTAGTAAATGAAATTGGTTCTCATATAACTGTTGTATTACTACGCAAGAAAAAAACTAAAATTAATTAAAATTGTTTTGGTTAAGTTGATGGTATATATATTAGGATATATAACTATTTTTAAAAACAGGGGGGGATAAGATAAAG
>JAJTUD010000028.1:0-45035 GCA_036971385.1 Dactylellina parvicollis | reverse complement strand
TTTTAAAAATTATAATAAATCTTAAATTTTTCTGTTTTTTATTTTTCTAGATTTTTTTTTTAACTTATTTATTTTTTTATACTTTTTTTTTTTTTAGTTTTTAATTATTTTATTTTATCAATTACAGCTTTTTTCTTATAAATTATTATAATAATAAAAATAAATATAATAGTAAAAGTAGAAATAAAAACAGACATTTTACTTATATTTAAAGTATATAAAATAAAAATCAAAAATTTATAAACAAAATACAAATCAATTACTAAATATTATAAATAAAAACAAGGTATTAATTTTTAAATATATAATTAATTAAATCAATTAAAAATAATAAAAATAAATAAGATATATTTACCTTTTAAAAACAAAAAATAATTAAAAAATATAGGAAATAAGGGTATTTTATACTATATTTACCAAATTCATGTAAATAAAAAGAATAATAAATATATTATGTATATTAACCAGCTTCTTTCTTTATTCCTATTTAAATTATAATAATATAATATATTTATAACAGTATTTTATTTTATACGTATATTTAATATATAATTCATATTATACCCATCCTATATAAAATATTAATTACGAAATATAATATATTAAAATTATTAGAAAAATAGAAATTTTAATTTCAAATAATAAAAATATCATTATAAATAATCTTATAATCTAATATTACTTACATTATAAAATTAATTAAATAAATAAAAATAATTTTATAATTATAAACTTTCATAATAAAGAATTCAATTCTTTAAAATATATTTATTAAAGAAATTTAAATTCATCATTTTCTTTTTGATTAATATTTATTATATCTATATTATTATTATTATTTGAATTATTTATTATATTATTATTATCTTTAATTATTAATCTTTTATTATTAGTAAATAGTTTATTATTATAATCAGATCTTTTTATTAAAAAACCCTATATTAAAAAAATAATTTTTAAATTTATAATTTCAAAAATCAAAATAGCATTAAGATATAAAATATTAGAATATAAAATATTAAAAAATAAGAAAACAAAAGCTAAAATATTAAAAAAGAAAAAAATTTAAAATCATTTCTTATTATAATAGTAATAAAAATAATTACAACTATAATTAATAAATATAAAAATATTAAAAAGAAAATAATAAATAAAAAGGTTTTATTATTCCCAACCAGCTTTATCAAAAAATTTAATATTTAATTTAAAATATTTATCTTAAAAATATTTTAATATATAGTAAAAATAAATTAGTAATAATATTTTCCAAAACTAATTTAATAACTATTTATATAAAAAAAATAATATTAATACAAAAGAATATAATTTTATAAAAGGATATTATTAATAATATTCTAAACCCTAGAACCATTTAATTTAGTATAGCTATATAAATATAAAATTTTATTTTAAATTACTAAATATATTATAATTTATTAGAAAATATGTTTAGGTATGTTAAAATATAAAAATTAATATATATATATATTAATTACATTAATTTATTATTTTTTAAATTTAATTATTAATAATTGTAAGTAATTTTGATAATGCTTAAGAATATTAGTAATAAATAATAATTTAAATCCTAGTGATATATTTAAATTAATAACTTATACAAACTCGAAAAGAAAAAATAACATTAATAATATACATAACCTATTTAATTAATAATTTATAATTCTATATAAAATTACTATTTTTAATGATTATTTATTTTCCACTACTACACCAAAAAACCAATTCTAATAAGCTTTTTATATAGCTACTATAAATCTTATAGATCTTACAACTCCTATAGCTTTTATAATTTTTATAACTCTTATAATTTTTATAATTCTTATATCTTCTTCAGTTTTTATATATTTATTTATTATTTTTAAATTTATTAATACAAGTTTTATTTAAAAAAACTTTTATAATAAAAAAATTAAAATAAGCCAAGTTATATTATATTTAATTAATAATATTTTAATTTTTTTATTCCATTAAACCTGAGATAATTTTCTATTTAATAAGAGGGATAATATATTATATATATTAATATTTCTTTTTTTTCAAAAATCCAAATCTCTTATTTTTTATATTTATATAAATTTATTAAATAAATAAAAAATAGATATTATTAAAAAAACTATAAATTAGAGGTATTATATCTTTAAAAATATATACTAAAAAATTTTCCTAAAATAATATTAAAAAATAAAATAAATAAAAAAAAACTTTAATTTTAAAATCTAAAAATATTTAAATGTTTTTAATTTTAAAATCTAAAAATATTTAAATTTTTTTAATTTTAAAATCTAAAAATATTTAAATGTTTTTAATTTTAAATAGAATTTATTTTTCTAAGTTAAATTTTAATAAATTATAAATATTATAAAATATATTTAAATATCTAATTATTTAAATATTAAATTATGGGATATTTTTGTTATAATTGTATTAATTAATCTGAGAATACTTTTAAATTATATTATTAAATTAAACAATAGTTGTTAATTTTATAAAATATATATATATATATATATATATATTAATTATAATAAAATAATATTTAATTTAAGTAAATTAGATTAAAACAAATTAATTAAAACTAAATATTTATTTTAAAACTAGTTTATAAAAATTTTATTTAAAATTTATTATTAAATAAAATATCTCTTTTTATTTAATAAATTTTAAAGAATTTCAGAATATATTATATTTATTATACCTAGATATAAATATTATAATAAGAGCTTAATTGAAATAATTGTTATAATAAAAAATATTTTAAATTATTAAAAGATTGGCTAAAGATTTTATAATTAAGTAAAAAATATTAATTTTATTAAATACTTAAATTTCTTTTAATAATTATATATTTTTTATTACTATAATTTACTATATTACTATTAATTAGAAAATAAAAAAAGTATTAATTAAATTTAAGATTTTATATAATAAATATATTGATATTAATCTTATAAATATGATTTATAAAATTTTATAGGTTTATAATATAAAAAACCAATTATTTATTATAATTATTAATAATATAGTTAATAACCTTATTATAATATCTTTATTATTAAATTTAATAAAATTAGATAATAAATCTTATTTTAAAACTTAAAACTTTACTACTTTTATTAATTAATTATTTAAGAAAATAATAACTCAATAAAATGTTTAATCTTTTTATATTTTTTATCTTACCTATATTATCTAACTAGCAGTTAAAGCTTTTATTGATAAGATTAAAATTAATGTAAAAAATAATATAATTGGTAAAGAAATTATCTTTTTATTAAATATCTTAAATATAAATTTTCAGCCAGCTTCATTTTATCGAATATTTTAAAAGATTAGTTAATAAAGATTTAATAATAATATATTACTTTTTTTAATTTAATATAATATTTATTGTTTTCTTAATATAATACTGATTTTTAAAAAATTTGATTTTTAATAAAAACTGTAAATATTAATTTATAAAAAATAAAAAAATTTTAATTTATATAATTTTTTTAAATAATATAAAAATTTTATTTTTTTTAAAATAAAAGATTTTAACTTTTAAGAATAATACAAAATATTTAAATATAATAAAATTTTATAATTTAAATATTATTAAAAGTAATAAGACTTCAATTTATTATTTTTATTTAAATAAAAAATAATAATCAATTCTATTTTTCTTTTTATTTTAATAATTTTAAATAAAATTAAATTTATTATATTATTAATGTTTTAAAATCCTTCCTTTTTTATATTAATATTATTTTAAAATATTTTAAATTTATTATTATATTAATTTAATATATTTATAATAAACTTTTTAATTATCTTAATTTAATAATATTTTAATTAAAATAAAAATATCTATTATAAAAAATTAATATCTGATTAGTTTTATAAGTGGTTTAGAAGAAACTTTCTTTTTATTATATTAATATTAACAAGAAGGCTGCGCTGCAGCACTTAAACCTGACTGAAAATCCTGAAGAAGAGGCTGGCTACTTTAATTTTATTGGATATTATATGAAAATCTTGTAAACCAGTGTATTAAATAATTTTTAATTTCGAGCTGCGGCCTGGTAGTTCATAATAATACCAGTCTTGTAACAACACCACATATATCAGCTAAGTATAATAATATTACTTTTTACTTTTTTAAATTTCTAAGTCAGCTAAAAACAATATATTTTTCAGAAGGATCAAGTACAAATCCTGGGTCGCGGGGGCTCAACTAAACCTTCCTTTTCAGTCAGGCATTTTCTAAAAAGATTATTTTATAATTTAAATTATATTATTAGTTCTAAAATAAAATTAAACTTTTATAAATCACCAAAATAAAAATTAGATTATAAAAATTTCTATAAAAATAAATTTTTAATTTATTATTATCAAAACTATAATTATTTAAAATTTAAATAAGATATAATTTCTACTTAATTTAAAAGAATATTTTAACATTTTCAAAGAAAAATAATTTAATTAAAAATAGATAAACTATTTTAGATATTAAAAAAAAATAATAATACCTTATTATCTTATTTATCAACTAAAAACAAATATTATTTGTAAGAAGAATCATTTAAGACTAAGAATTCTTTTATTATTTAATCATAATTTAAAAAGTTATATTTAATTCTTACAAAAATAATTAAAAATATTCTAATTATATTTATAGTTTTAATTAAATCTAAATACATTTTTAATTTAGTTTGGGATATTATTATATTAAAAAGAAATTAATTTAGGCCTGAAATTATTAAAAAATATTATACTATATAAATATCATATCCAAAAAAAAAAAAATAAAGAATTTATTAATATTGTTAAACCTAAAGATAATAAGTATATTATTAAAAATATAAATAATATCAAACTAATAAATAATATTAATATTATAATAAATAATAATAAAAACAATAAAAAAAAAGAAATTAAACAAAAAAAACACTTAATTAAACAAAATAATAATATTAATAATAATAATAATAATAATAATAATAATCAATCTAAATTTAAACTAAAAAAAAAAAACCGAGTATTAATAATATCCATAATTCTTAATACCAGAAACAAAACAAAATTTAATTTATATAAATAGATTTATTATTATTATTTTATTATTAAAATTCGATTACAGCTGTCAAATTAAGCTTATTAACATATATATATATTAGTCACCGAATTTCTTTCTAAATTTATATATTTTAAGCTAAAAATATATTTCTAATAGTCAAATCAAAAATTCTTAATATATATATTAATAAGCAGTATTATTAAAATATTATTATAATAGTTTATTTTTATATTTAATAAACCATACCATACCATTAGCAATAGTATGGTATAATTAGTAGTATAGTAAATATCCGACCTTAAGGATACCATCAACAATAGTATAATATAATTAATAGTATAATTGATATAATAGTAATTATTGATGGTTTTATATATACCACTGGTATAATATAGTTTTTTTGGTGGTGGATGGTAGGGGGGTTTTTTTTTTATATGGTAGAGATGAATCAAAAACCATACCATACCATACCATCATCAACACTAATATTATTAGTTGGAAATAATGGTTTTTTTAAAAACATTTATAACATCTTAGTTTAGTTAGTTTAGATCAAATATAATATTTTTTATAGAAATACTAGCTTTAAGATTATCTAAACTTTTCTAATTATAGTTATTAGATTATGCATATTAATTTATAAGATATTGATCTAGGATATCATTTTGCCTAGTTGTTGATTTTTTTATTTTAATAGCAATTATAATTATAACAGTTATAATAATTATTTTTTTAAATAAAAATACTTTTGATTATTAAAATAATTACTTTTTCGGTTTTATTTCAATCATTAAACACAATACCTCATTTTGTTTTAATTTATATAAAATACAATTAATAAATTAATTTAATTCTTCTCCTTTATACTTTTTCTTAAATTCCCTATTATTATTCTCTAAAATATCTGGAAATTAAAACAGATAAAATAGATAAAGCAATAGTATTCTAGATAATGTTTTATTACCACTTCTACTACCTCTTTCTTTACCCTTTCCACTATTACTTACAGCCTTTGATTAGAATATATATATATAATCACAAGTTCAAATAACTTGATTAATATAATAAATGATTATATAAAATAATATTATTACTTAAAATAATATTATATTATTAATTACTCTATTTATAACTATAAATACTATCTTAATAGTAATATCTTTTTAAAATCAATTAAATTAATAAATTTGATCTAAATAATATTTTTGATCTGAAAACAGCTTATAATTTCATCCAAATTATTATAAATACCTATAATATATATCTAAACTCTAGAATCTGAGCTACACTCCATTTCTATTTATAAAATAATACTTTCTAATAATACTCAAACCTATTTATTATTAAAAAAAAAAATTAGAAATAAATATTAATATCTAGAAACACTTGATTTAATATAATTTTATTAATATAATCTATAATTTATAATTTAAAATAATAAAGGAAAAATTCACTTAAAAGTAAAGTTGTATTTTAATAGAATATATTAATTATAAATTTAAATTATTTTATATAATAAGAGTGGATAATAAATTAGAATAATTTAAGTTAATTTATAAAAGGTTTGAAGATGTTTTAGAATTTCAGATTATAATTTTATTTATCTATTAAAATAATAATTTAAAATAATATAAATCTGCTATAATTATTATTATATCTAATAATAAGAAGATTAATATTAAGATAAAATGAGTTGTTTTTTATCAGAAGTCTACTTCTTTTATAATAAAAACACCTTACAAGCTATATAATAAGTTAATAAAAGTTAAAAAGGTTAAATTAAAGGAGAATTATAAAAAGATATTATTTATATTAGTAAGGAAAATGTTTAAAAAGAGAAATCTTAAATTTATTAAAATAGTCTTTTATAATAATAAACTTAAGCATATTTACTATAAATGTAATAAAAATAATTTTTATAAGATTTATAATAAAATAAATTATTAGATTTGTAAATATCTATAAAAAAAATAAGAATAAAAAATCCTATTTTATAAGTATTAGTATCTTTTAGGATAATAAAGATAAATATGATAAATTGGAAGAATTGTATTTCTCCTTTTATAAAAGTTTAAAATAATTTAATAAAGAATTAAATAATTTTATAAATAATTATAAAATTAATAATAATGATAAAGATTTTATAAATAATATTAATAAAAATAATAAAAAAGATTATATTGATTTTATTATTAATCTTTTTATTTTTTGTATAGCTGCTTTAGCAGTCTTTTCTGATATCCCAAAATATGCTTTGTTTACTAAGAATCTTACTAAAGATATCCACTTATAAATAATTTAAATTATTCTAAAATATCATAAATAATAACTCATAAATTAAAAATAATAATTTATCTATATTATTTATAATTATAAAAAGTATAATAATAATAAATTTTATAAATATTATTGTAATGCTAGTTATTACCCTATTTTAAACATTCCCCTCATTCTAATATTTATTAATAATATTAAATCTTTAATATTTAATAATAATATTATTTTATTTTCTTTTGATATTAATTTAGATTTTTATAAATTTAATATTAGAGATTATAAATATTTTAAAATTAGAAAATCTTTCATTTTTAATAATTAATAATATATAATTTATGTGGATACTAGTTTTAGTCGATTTATAATAAATAAGAAGTTTTTAAAGAATATTATTATAAAATAAATATAAATTAAATATAAAATTTTAATTATATTTTTTTATGTTTGTAATTTTATTAATGGAAGTATTATTCTTTTATATTATTTTCTTACTTTATTATATTATTATTAATAATATGAAATATTTAATTAAAAGATGTTTTATAATTTTAAATAATTTTATTTATAATTTCTTAATTAGTATTTATGTTGAATATATAATCCCTAACCTTTATTTTTAATAATTAATTATAAATTATTATAAAGGGAAAATTATTTAAACTTTTTTAATTAAATATTATAAAATTAAAATAATACTAATTTGTATTTTAAAATTTATTAAAATTATATTAGATATTATTAAAGTTATCTTAATCTAAATCTTTAAACCTCTTAATTTCTTATAAAATTATATTTTTATATTAAATAATGATTATTTAAATTTTAATATAATAATTCTATTTGTAATATTTATTATAAATTAGGATATTATTATAATAATAAATATTACAAAAGATATTATTATAATTTAAAGAAACAAAAATATTGATATTATTTTATTAATAAATGTCTTTATTATTTCGTATTAAACAAAAATTATTAAAGAAGTTAAGAATTGTTTTTTTAAAGGTTTAATAATTATAGTTATTATTGTTTTAATAGCTATCTTATTAATAATATTGTTTATATAAAATATTTAAATAGGTTTTATTATTTAAATTAAAAATATTAATAATTTAAATTAGTTATATAAAAAATATTTTTTAAATTATCTATATTCTATATTTGAAGGTATTATTATACCTAATATAAATATATTTATATATTAATAAATAAATATTAATAATATTGATAATATTATTAAGAAATAAATGGATTATTTATATTTCTTAGTTAAATAATATAAGGTATTATTTAATAATAAATTAAATATTGTTAAAAAACTAGAATTTGATTAAATAATAATATTTATTATTTAAAATAAGATAATATTTAAATTATATTCTTTTTATTATATTTTAAAGAAAAGAAAAAATATAATTGATAAAGTCTTTAATTAGAATATATTTCTTAAACATATAATATTTATTAAATTAAATAAAAACTTTTATATTTTATAGATTTTTATTATTTATACTAGAATTAAACATAAAATTCATCCAGTTATTAATATAAGGTCTTTAAATAATATAATCTTAGATAATAATTACCCTCTTTTTTTATAAGATAAAATAATCAGAGATTTAGTTAATTATTAATTTTCTATAATTAATTTTATCTAATTTTATTATCAATAAATGATTTGAAAGGATTATAGATTGTTATTATTTTTTATTGTAATCATAAATATTTTTATATTATTCTTATAAATTATAAATATTTTATTTAGTATTAATAATATTTTATAAATCATTTATTCCATCAATTTAGTAATTATTAACGATTTATAATTATTTATATTAATGATATTATAGTTTATTCTAGGATTTTCTTAGAATACCTCCATTATCTTAACAAAGTATTCAAGATATTTAGTAATATTAAAATAATTTTATTTATTAAGAAATATTATATCAGCTTTTATTTTATTAAGCTATTTAAATAATTAATTAATTATTTTAATTTTATAATTTCAAAATCCCGTGTTTTAATAATTATTAATTTTAAAAAACCAAAGATATTAGCTAATCTCAAAAAATTTATTAATATAATTAAATAATATAATAGTGATAGTATTCTTTTTTTATATTAAAGAATAAAATTTTTTTAAGTATTAAAAACCTTTCTTTTTTAAAAAGAACTAAAGAAAGGATATATTAGAAAATTTTTTTTTTTTTTTTTTTATATTAATAATAAAATAGAGGATGTTTTAATTTGATTTTAAAGATATTCTAAATCCTACTTATTTAATTTACTTTAATTTAAATAAACAATTTTATATATATATTAATAATAATAAGAAATAGGGATATAAAATAACTATTTATTAGATTAAGAATTATTATAAATAATTAAAACCAAATTCAGATTTTATTAAAAATTATTTAATAGTTTTTAAAATTAAAACTGATGATCTAAATCTAATTACCTTTTTTTTTAAGTAATTAATTAAAATTAAGATATATTACTAGTTAACAGACTTAGAATTTAGTAGATTGGTATAAATAATAAACAAATTTTAGAAATAAATAAAAATTATATTTTATATATATGTTTTTATTAATTATAAAACTATTAAAAACTTATTTATTTTAAAAAAGCTTAAAATTATATCTTTTAAAAAAATAAATATATATTATTATAATTAAATTAATTATCTTTATAATTTTAATTAAAACTTATAGTTTTATATAAGAAAAATTTAGATATAATAATTTTCAATATATTATTAAAACTAAAAACTAAGATAAAAGAATTATATCTTTTAGAAATTGATAAAAATGTTAAACTTAATAAACTATCTTATAATAATATTTATTTCTTAATATTTAAGGAATTTAAAATAATATTATTAAAGAACTATCAATTAATAGAAAGTTGAAAAATATTTAATTTATTAATAAATCAGACCCAATTATTAAAAGAAATTTTATAAATAATTTACTTAAGTACTCTAATATATTATTTTATTTAAAGAAAAATGGTCTGATTTATTTTAATAATTATAATTAAAAAATTATAAGAATATAGATATAAATTAGTAAATTAAGTTATTAAATATAACATATAATAAATAATTTTATTATAAAATAGAATATATATACCAAAAATTAGCTTCTTTTTATTAATGTAAACTATTTCAATTAAATGTTATATTTAGTATTATAAGATTTGTAATAATAATAATATTATTTATTATAAATTATATAATAAAATTTATATAATTTTATTTTTACAATTATCTTTTATTATAATATTCCTTGATTTAATTATTAATTTATTTTTAAATAAAGGCTTTGATATTCTTTTAATATATATATATATAAATATTTAAAAATAATTAGGCTAATATTTAAATATAAGAATTAATTATTAATTTAATAGATATAAGTATATTATTTTAATATCTATCCTATTTAAAATTTTCTATAAATATTTATTAAAAATTGCGATTTTTAATAATTATTATTTATATTTACAGGTATAATATGATTTATAGATTCTTACTTAATTTTAATAACTACCTTTCACTTATCCGTTAATAAAAAAATTATTTGTTTATATGATTATTTAGATTTAAATATAATACTTATTATTAATTATTTGGTGAAATAGAAGGATTATAATCTAGAATATAATAAATAGTTTATAATAATAAAATTAAGAAATACTATGGATTTAATTATAAAATAAGGTTTATATTATAATATGGGATTTCTTTATTTTTATACTTATTATTATATTTTGATTATAATAACACTCCTATATATATAATCATTCTTATTTATAGTTTAATTATTAAGAGGATATTATAATAGCAACCTATTAGAGCTTATTTATATTACTAAACAATATTTATTTTTGGACTAGTTGCTGGTTGATGGCTATATACTATATACAGTTTTAATATTACTTAGACTCGATGTTTCTAGCATTTCTAAATAACATCTTAACTTATACACATCACATTCATATCATAACGATAATATTAATATATTTTTATATTTACAAATACTTGCTTTTTGATTTATAATTAAAATAAATAATCAATTAATATTTAATTAAGTTTATTGGTTATTTCTGTAACGCCGCACAGTCTATCTACAACCCGGTAAGACACGAGGAGAGCTTGGAGATTAGTACGGTAGATTAAGAGTGTACGGGTCACTTATTTATAATAGTGATTGTCAGGTAATGAGTATTTTTGTGCTTTAACATACTATCTAAATATATAATAGCCTGGCTGGTATAGTAATACCTGGCTAGAGATATTAAAATAGTTATAAAATTTTAGGTATTGTGGTGATGTTGAGGTCTAGTGGTTGCCGCTACTGCTCAGGCTTTGTGGGCCTTGTAGTTCTAGGGTGGTCACGTGTCAGGTCGTGCTGGAGCATGACAATTTCTATAATTATTCAGTACTATTAATATATAATTTTATCTTTTTATTTTCTTAAATACTTAAAATCTTAAAGTTTATTATTTATGATTTATTATTTTTATCAGGATCTATTTAAGATTATTTTAATAAAGATTTATTTAATAAATATATCTTGAATTAATTATTAAATTTTTTAGCTTATTTATTTTATCTGGAATAATAAAAAAACTATTTGAAATAATTATTAACAAATATATATTAACAAAAATCGAATATTATAATAATATTATTATCTTTATATAATTGGTAAGGTTTTATAGATAGGATAAAATCTAAATACTATTATTACTATTATTATTATTATTATTATTATTATTATTATTATTATTATTATTATTATTATTATTATTATTATTATTATTATTATTATTATTATTATTATTATTATTATTATTATTATTATTATTATTATTTTCTAATTTCTAATTTTTTTTTAATTAGTTGTTTGTATGGATTGTAAAAATAAAATAATTTTAAAAATTATCTAATAAGTAGATTCCTTAATCAAGATTTTTCTTATTCGCTTAAATTTAAAATAATAAATAATTTAGATGATTTAGATAATTTGTTATTATTTTTTTTATTTTTTTATTTTTCATAATTATTAAAGGTGGGATTGTAATTATTATTATTTTACTATTTTTATTCTTTATTTTTTTTTTCTATTTTATTACTTTTTATCAATGATTTTTTATTAAAGTTTTTCTTTTTCTCTTTTTTTTTATTTTTATTTTTTTTTCTATTTTCTTTCTACCTCTTTTTTTTCGATTTAAATAAAAGTAAATTAATAATTTTATTTAAATTTTTAAAAAAATTAATATAAGGATTATAATTCTTTTTAATAGAAAATCTCTTATCTATTTTTTTTTTTATTACCATTAAAGCCTTTTTTATTTTTATTTTTAAGATTAGTATTAACCCATATTCTTTTTCTTAATTTAATTTTACAAAATTAAGTTTTAATTATAAGTCAATTTTATATTTTAATTTAATAACATTTTTTAACAATTTTTTATTATTATTAATTACAATTTTTTACAAGAAGGCTGCGCTGCAGCACTTAAACCTGACTGAAAATCCTGAAGAAGAGGCTGGCTACTTTAATTTTATCAAATATTACATGAAAATCTTGTAAACCAGCGCATTAAATAACTTTTAATTTTGAACTACGGCCCAGCAGTTTTGTAATAACACCAGTCTTGTAATAATACTATATATATATATTATAGAGTTGAGATTATAATCAAGTATAATAACATCACTTTTCATTTTTTTAAATTTCTAAGTCAGCCAAAAACAACATATTTTTCAGAAGGATCCAGGCATAAATCCTGGGTCGCGGGGGTTCAACTAAACCTTCCTTTTCAGTCAGGCATATATCATTTTTTAATAATTTTTTTATTACCTATTTTTTATTTATAATATTCTAATATTTTAATTTATTTTTAATTATTTTTTATTTAATAAAATTAATTTTAAACTTCTTTTATTATTTATTTATATTTAATATATTTTATTTATTCCTATTAATATATATTTTATTAATTTTTTTTCTTAAAGAAACTTATTTATTTTTAAATATCTTAATTTTATTATATTAATTTTTAAATAATAATTAACTTCTTAATAATCAATTAATAGAAAAATCTTAAATTTTTAAAATAATAAGAATTAAAAAAAAGAATAAGTATTCTTTTATTTGTTCTAATATTTATTTATTAATATTATAAAATAATTTCAATAAATTATTCTTATAATTTAAGATTATATGATATATATATTATAAATATACAAATATATAATAATTTATATTATATTTATAAACTTACAAATTATTTATTAAATAAGTATTTTTAATATCTTTTTTAAGTTTAAATATAATAAAGATACTAATCTATAATTTTATAAATATTTAATATTTTATAAATAATAAACTTCTATTTTTTTTCACCCCTTTTTTTTATTTCCTTTCTTTTTTATTATATTAGATATCTAGCTTATTAATTTAATTATTAAAGATTTAAAATCTAAGAAATATAATATTATGGTAGATAAGAAGAAATAATTAATTATAATAATTATAAAATTTATTATAAAACCTCTAATATTAAAAAAATTGTTTAGAAACTGGTTTTATTATAAAATACCCCGATTTAAAAAACAAAAGTTAAAGCCGAAGTATAAAAAAAAATATTAAATAAATATCTTTAAAATGTTTATAATTTTTTTTACTAATTTAATTTTATTTAGAAAATGTAATTCGATAAATTAAATTTTATTAAAAATATTATATTAAATTATTAGTTTGAAAGCTCCTATTTTGATAACTAATATAATTAATAATCTAAGATTTAGATTATATATATTTAAAAAATTTACTTATATAATTTTAATCAAATCCAAATTTTCAAAGGTCTTTTAAATAAAAATCTTAAATATAATAATATTAACAATTATTTATTTATATTTTAATATATATTAAAAAATGTTAAAAATAAATTAATAAAATAATGTTTTATGTTTTACAAATTATTTTATAAAATTAAAATAAATTATATAAAGATATATTTATTTAAATATTTAGTATAAAGGTTATTATTAAAAAAAATTTTGTTAAAAAATGCTTAAGTAATTGCATATTTAAAAAAATATTTTTCTGAGATATATTATATTATAAAGTAATTTTAAATATAAAATATTTAAAAAAAGATTATCATTATTATACAAGATCTTATTATAATTAAAATAATAATATTCATAAGAGATGATTATTAAATATATTTCCTAAATATAAAGTACTAAAAAAGATTAAATAATAATATTAATTTAATATTTCCAATATTTTTTATAGATAAAGATCAAGTATAATAATTAAAATAGTTAATATAAATTATTATTAAATAATTAATTAATCTTACATTTACTTCTAAATTAGAAGTACAAAAGAAACCCATTTTTTTAATTATAATTAATAATATAATTTATATTAATAAAAATCATTTTATTTTGTTAGTATAAAAAAAATTTATAACTACTATTATAATAAGAAACTTTATAAGATTAAAATTTCTAATATAACTATTACATGATTTAACGAAGTAAGTAATGATATTTTTAATATAGTATACATTTATATAATAATAATAATTAAAATATTACTTAATTTTACAGTATCAAGATTATTTATAAAAATAATAATTTTAAATAAAATAAAAATTTAATTTACTATTATTAATAAAGAACTAAAATCATAATTTTAAAATCAATTATAAATAAAAATATTAATAATATTATTAAACATTAGACCTATAGATAATTACTAGGTTTTTATAAAAAAAATAGATAACTAAAATGATAACTACTATAAAATCAGGCTAATAATTAAAAGATATGAATAATAGTATAGAATATATTATATAAATATATACACACTGATTATAAATTTATAAATAGTATATATACTACTCTCATTAACTATAACTCTAGATTAAAATATATATTAAATAAATATTAAACAAGAAGGCTGCGTTGCAGCACTTAAACCTGACTGAAAAGACCATCCCTACTACAATAATTATTATTATAATCACGCTGTAATAACGGTCGTGATCCGCTAGTGATAGTGGTAGGTAGACAGCCTGTGGTTGTAGATAGCAGCAGTGGCAGCAGCAGTGGCAGCAGCAGTGGTGGTTGTCAGTCTGTGATGGTGGTGGTAATCCAGTTGTGGTGCTGCTGCTAGTGGTGCTGCTGCTGGTGCTGCTGCTAGTGGTGGTGCTGCTGTTGCTGGTGGTGCTGTTGCTGGTGATGATGGTGGTGCTGCTGCTAGTGGTGGTGCTGCTGCTGGTGATGATGGTGGTGCTGCTGCTAGTGGTGGTGCTGTTAGTGGTGGTGGTGATAGTAGTGGTGGTGGTGATGGATGACGTCACTTTTCACATTTTCAAATTTCTAAGTCAGCCGAAATCAACACATTTTTCTGAGATATTCGCGGGGAAAACCCAGACATTGGGGGGGTTCAATACAACCTTCCTTTTCAGTCAGGCAATAGTTTTCTTTAATATTATATTATTAACAAATATATATACACCAAAAAAATATAAATTATTAAAAAAAGATATTAAAATATTATTATTATTAAAATTATTATATAGACTAGTATATATTATAATTATAAAATAAGGATTTTAATAATAAGATTATATCAAAAAAAATTCTATTTATTATAAAATATAATCTTGTTAATAAATACTAATAAAAATATAATTATAATAATATATATTAATAATTTTGTAATTCTATTATTAAATATTTTTAAGATTTTTATAATAAAAACTATATTAATATTTAAATATAAAATAAAAAACTTTAATAAAATTAAAAGGTTTTTAAATTTCTATATAATACACAATTATTACTATAAAATATTATTAATTAATTAAAAAAATATTGTTATAATATCTTGAAATACTTTAATATATTAAATTATTAATTAAGATTTATATTGATAAAATATGAAATTTATTTGTTAAAAAACGATAAATTATTAAAATTTAGAAATAATAATATCTAGATTTATTAAAATATACTCGATAATATTATACATATAATATTATATATATATTTAGATTTAATATTTATTATTTATAAATTTAGATAATTTATAAATATTCTTACTAAAAAATATTAAAAAGTTATAATATAGGTATACCAGTATTTATTCAAGATATATAAAATAAAACTGGAATATAATTTAAATAATATTTATATAATTCCTATTAAAATAATAAAGAGTTTGTATAGTTATAATAATATAAATTAGGAATAAAGTTTTAAATTTAAAAATATTTCTTAAAATTTAATATCTGGTTATATCTTTAACTTATATAATAATAGTGTATTTAATTAAATAAATTGCAATTTATAATTATAAAATCTTTTATCAAAACCAAAATTATTATATTAAATTATATAGGAATAAAGAGGATCTAATTAAGAAAATTAATTACAAGTTTATTTTTATTATTATTATTAAATATTATACTGGTTTCTATTATTTTATATATATTAGTGCGATTCTAATTAATATGATTAAAAGTAATATATAAAATATTATAATATTACTTGTAAATTCAAGTTGAAATTAAGAAATAAGTTTTTATATTGAAATATATAGGTATTAAAGAATTAGTAGCTGATTTATTTATAAAGATATTATCCTAATAAATAAGTTTTATTTTAATATCTTTGATTTTTAACTTATAAATTATTAATATGTTTAATTTATTATTTTATATTCTTATTTATATAAGATTTACGTTATTGTGTTTAGAAAATAATATTTATTTAAATTATAATAAAATCAATGTAATAATACTAAAATTATGTGAAACTAAATAAATAAAAGAAAAAAAAGATCTTAATATTCTTATTAATAACCTGGAAATCTAATAATTAATAAGGTATTATTTTAAATATATAAAAAAGATTTTTATATATTAAATTATATAATCATTATAATAACTAAATAAAATTAATATCCTAAATATAATAAATTTAAAAACTATATACTCAAGTTAATTATAATATTTATTTATATTGATAAAAGTGTTACAGACCTAGGGTCTGAACAGTACCATACATTATACCCCCGCTCACCCAGTACTGATTCCTAATTTATATAGGAATTATTTCCCTATTTTATTCCTTATTATCTAGTACTTGTTTTTATATATTACTTGTATATATAATTTTAATTATATATATATACAAGTTAAACATATTTATTCAAGTAACTTTATTTAAACCTATAATATAAAAAAATATTAAGTTATTGAATAGCTTAATAATTTATTAACTTTATTTTTATAAATATTTATTATGTATATAAAATTATAATTAGGATTAATAAAAAGTTTTATTTTTATTAATTAATATTAATTATAATATAATAATCTAGTTTTATTATTTATTTTATTATTATTATATATTTTATTTATAATTTTTAATTTTTACTTCTAATTTTATTTATATTTTTTTAAATTAAAATTTGATAATTAAAGACTAAAAATTAAAAATTTAAAACAAAATTTATTAGCTTTAATATTTTAATAATAAAAATAAATATAATACTTTAACTAATTATCTTTATTTTAATTAAAGAATATATATATAAAAAAAAATATTAAGATTTATAATTATAAAATTAAGAATTTTAGATTAACATTTAAAAAACTAGAATTTAATTTAAAATATAAATCAATATTAGATAATAATAATAATTATATAATATTTAATTAAATTAAAGATTTAAAGAATAATAAATTTACAATAATTACTTAAATTTTTTTATATATTTGATTTATTAAGTATTAAAGATAAATCTTAAATTTCAAATTTCTTTTATTGATCTTAAATCTTTTCTATTTAAAAATCAAAGATATAAATACCAAATTTTATATATTAATAAATTTATAAATTAAAAAAAGTAATTTAATTTTTTATAAAAAAGAATATAAAAATATAAATAAAAAACTATTAATTATTAATATTATTTAATATTTTAAAAATTTAAAATTAGTAGCTATAATTCTTGAACAAATCTATTATTAATTTAATATATTTAAAATTATAAATACTGAAGAAGAATTTTATATTTTTCAAAAAAATACTATAAAAAAATTTAATAAAAAAAAATCTAATATTATTAAATCTAAATTCATATTAAAAAATAAAGAAAAAAAAATAAGAATAAAAAACTTATATAATTAATCAAAAAAAAGTGTATATCTAATAAAAATCTTAATAACTTTGATAATTTAAACAACTTTAATAAATTAGATAATAGTTCTAATAAATCAATTAAAATTATTAATATAGATATAATAAAGGCTATGATATGGAAGATATTAATAATAATATATTAAATTCCTTATATTATAAAATTATTATAATATTTAAATTAGAAGATCTAATTAAATTTAAAGAATAATTTAAAAAACTTAATTAATTCTTTAAAATTTTAGAAAATGAATTCTTTTTTTATTTATTTGGTTTTTTAATAGGATAATATAAAATTTAGTATATTTTATTTTATTTTAAAGAAATAATTTTTATCATTTATAATATTTATTAAATTAAATATAATATAATTTTATCTTATAAATATATAAAATATATCCTAATAATTAAAAATATTATAAATAATTAAGAATTATTTATAAAATTTTTATATAAAATTTATAAATATAAAAATAAAGAAGGAAAATGTTTTAGAAAATTAAGAGAATTTAAATAAAATACCTTAATTTAGAAATTCTTTTAAAAATTTAATTAATATATCTTTTTAATAAGATATAGTAATAAATAATTGTTTTATTATATTAAAAAAAGACTTAAATTTTAATAAAAATAAAAAGTTATTAAATTTAAAATCTTAAATTCTGAAATAATATATTAAGAAATGTAATTTGTAATTACCTAATTTAATAATATTTAATTTAATAATAAAAGGAAAAAATATTTATACTTTATATATTATTAATAATAATAAAAAGAAAATATTTAACTAAAAAGATAAGAGAGAATAAAATTTTAATTAAAAAAGAGGATTTAATAAATAATAAATATTAAAAAATATTTATAATTTAGCCTTTATAGATTTTAGTATAATTAAAAAAAAAAAAATAATAATTAAAAGAAAGTGTTAAAATTTAATATTTTATTATATTTTAATTATAATAAATCTGGATATATAATAAAGAATTGTTGAAAGCTATTAAGATTTAAAAATAATAGAAAATAATAAGAGTAATATATTTATTTTAATATAATATAGATTTCAAAATTAATAACTAAAGATTTCAAAAAAATCTAGAAATATATTATGGAAAAAATTAATATAAAATTTACTGATATTTTATTTAATAATAATGATTCTGATACTATAATCTTCACCTTCTAAATATAACAAGAAGGCTGCGTTGCAGCACTTAAACCTGACTGAAAAGACCATCCCTACTACAATAATTATTATTATAATCACGCTGTAATAACGGTCGTGATCCGCTAGTGATAGTGGTAGGTAGACAGCCTGTGGTTGTAGACAGCAGCAGCGGTAGCAGCAGTGGTGGTTGTCAGTCTGTGATGGTGGTGGTAATCCAGTTGTGGTGCTGTTGCTGGTGATGATGGTGGTGGTGGTGCTGTTGCTAGTGGTGCTGCTGCTGGTGATGATGCTAGTGGTGCTGCTGCTGGTGATGATGCTAATGGTGGTGCTGTTGCTGGTGATGATGGTGGTGGTGGTGCTGCTGTTGGTGGTGCTGCTGCTGGTGATGATGCTAGTGGTGGTGGTGATGGTAGTGGTGGTGGTGATGGATGACGTCACTTTTCACGTTTTCAAATTTCTAAGTCAGCCAAAATCAACACATTTTCCCGAGGGTCTACCAGCAATTTTGTGGGTCGCGGGGGTTCAACTCAACCTTCCTTTTCAGTCAGGCATTAGAAATAGAAGTAGAAAAATGAATGAATTTTATTGAAGAATTTAAAAATATTTTTATAATAAAAAAAAGTTTCTTCATATTCAAAGAATTATTTTTAAATTTTTTTATTTGAAAAGAATATTATTAATTATAGTAGAATTAATTTACAAGTGTATATTATATCTATTATAAACCAAACTTTAACTAATATTTCTAATAAATTTACAAAAAATAAGATAAAAAATATATTAAAATAGTATTTAAAAATATCTAATTATTACATCCTGTTATTTATTTAAAAAAAAAATCAGGTTAACATCTAAATATAATAAAAAATTAGGAGTATACTTGAATATATTATAACACTTAAAAACAGATAAAAGATATAATTTCTCTAATTATAAAAAAATAATTATTTAATATAATTTTTAATTAAAAATATAATTAGTTATATAAAAAAAACATTTATATAGATTTAATTAAACCCAACTATTTG
This sequence comes from Dactylellina parvicollis, assembly GCA_036971385.1. NCBI lineage: Eukaryota > Fungi > Ascomycota > Orbiliomycetes > Orbiliales > Orbiliaceae > Dactylellina > Dactylellina parvicollis. The sequence continues at coordinate 24,237 of JAJTUD010000028.1, read as the reverse complement.
AGAAAACAACTTACACAACTGTTTATTAAAAATTATACACTATCAAATTAAAAATTGATAGAAAATAAAAATAAAATAATATATAAATAGTTTTATCTATAATAAGAATTAATATATATAATACTATACTTATTTAATAATAATAAAAGTTTATAGAAAAGAATTTATAAAAGATTAAAATTAATATTAAAAAATAATTAAAAATAATTTTATAAAATAAAATTAAAAATTATTATTTAAGATATATAAATATATTAAATTTAAAGAATATAATAATTGCTATATCTGTAAAAAATAAATAATAATCTTTAAATTCTAAAATATTATATAACTTTATAATATATACTCAGATAATTAAACAATAAATATTTAAAATCAACATTACCTATAAATCCATTCTAATTTTAAAAATTAAAAATAATAAATATATTTATAATATAAAAAATTTAATTATTTGATCTAAAAAAAATAAAAATATTATATATTTAATTATTATTTAGAATTTAAAAATATTAAATATAAATTTTATAATAAAATTTACAATATATTTAAAAATAAAAGAAATTATTATTTAAAATAATATACCGATGTATATTTTATAAAAAAAAAATCCGAAATAGAAGATATAATAAATATAATCAAAATTATATTAAATAATATAAAAAATATTAAAATATTTAAATAATTTAAAAATTTGTAAAATATTGATAAAAAAAATATTAGTAAAATTATTAATATTATGATTAAGTATTAAATAACTATTATTATAAAAGTTATAAAGAATATTATTTATAAAAAAATATAATAGAAGTAATTTAATATATACCTTACAACATATTCTTTGAAATTAAAGTAAAATTTAATTAATATTAAAATTTCTATAATATAATTAAAAATCTTAATTATAAATCCAATATAAAAATAAATAGTTTCAACAATGGTGATAATGATAATAATTTTAAGTTTATATAAATAATAGAGTAGAAATCTATTATTTATCTAAAAAATATATTATATAAAATATTATTCTTCTTATTAAGTTAAATATATTAATACCAGTTTATAATATAAATAAAAATTTAATAAAATATCTTAAATATCAAATAAATATTTAGTTAATAATTTAAGGATACATAAAACAATTAATAACGAATATTCTTCAAATCACAAATAAATATAACCTAATATTAAGATATAATTAGCTTATAAAATATAATTTAAATATAAAATACAAAAATAAAAAAATCTAATTTAACAAATATAACTATAGAAAGTTGATATCTTAAAAAACACTTTAATTAAAAAATAAATATTTAAAAAAAATATATCTACACCTTATAATATATTTATCTAATAAAAAAATTAAAAATAGATTATAAAAAAAACTTAATATAATTAAATAAATTTTTATTAAAATTAAAAAACTAATCTAAACTTCTAATATCAAAATCCTGAAATAGTTTAAAGAATAAAATAAAAATATATTTAATTTATTTAAAAAAAAATAGCTTTATTAAAATTTAATAAATTTATTTATCAAATATTTATAAAAAAAGGAAAATAATTTAAATATATATTAATATATAATTATACTTAAAAAAAGGTGGAAGTTTTAAAAAAATATTTAAATAAAAATTTATAACTTAAATTTATTTAGTTTTTAAATTTATTCGTAGAAATATTTATTTTCTTTATATTTAAATAAAATGGAAAATTAAATATTTATATAAATTATTAAAATTTTAATATTATTATTATTAAAGATTAATATCCATTATTGTTAATTGATAAATTTTTTAATAGGATTTAAAAAGTAAAATATTTATTTAAAATCAATATTTATAATATATATAATAACCTCAGGATTATTAAAAAAGATGTATAAAACATAATCTTCTATTATAAATATAGATTCTTTAAATATAAAATTATATTATTTAAATCAGAATTGAAGATTAAAAAAATCAAATTTTTAGGAGTTATTATTATTTTAAATAATATTAAAATGGATTTAACGAAAATTTAATTTATTTAAAAATAACCTATACCATAAAATCTAAAAAATGTATAATCCTTTTTTAAACTTTACAATTATTATAAATAATTTATTAAATAATATAATTATTTCATATATACCCTTTTAAGATTTATTAAAAAGGATGTTAAATTTAATATAAATAAAAAATATATAAAAACTTTTAAAATATTTAAAAAAACATTTATTATAATACTAATGCCTGACTGAAAAGGAAGGTTGAGTTGAACCCCCGCGACCCACAAAATTGCTGGTAGACCCTCGGGAAAATGTGTTGATTTTGGCTGACTTAGAAATTTGAAAACGTGAAAAGTGATGTCATCCATTATCATCATTACTACTATCACCACTACTACTAGCATTATTACCAGCAGCAGCACCACCATCACCACCACTACTACTATCACCACCATTACTAGTATCATCACCAGCAGCAGCACCATTAACAGCAGCATTACTACCACTACTATTATCATTAGTAACAGCACTACTATTAGCATCATCACCAGCAGCAGTACCACTAGTATTATCATTAGTAGCAGTATCACTAGCAACAGCACCATTATTACTATTATTACTAGTAATAGTATTACTATTACTATTATTATTAGTAGTAGCACCACCACTAGTATCATCATTAGCAGTAGCACCACTAGCATCATCACCAGCAGCAGCACTACTAACAACAGCACTACTATTATTATTATTACTAGCAATAGCACCACCATTAGCATTATTACCAGTAGTAACACCACCACTAACATCATCACCAGCAGCAGCACCACTAGCATCATCACTAGCAGCAGTACCACTAGCAATAGCACCACTATTACCATCATTACTAGCAACAGTATTATAACTGGATTACTATTATTATTATAGATTAACAACCACCATTGCTACTACCACTACTATTGTCTATAACCATAGACTATCTACCTACCACTATTACTAGCAGATCACGACCGTTATTACAGCATGATTATAATAATAATTATTGTAGTAGGGATGGTCTTTTCAGTCAGGTTTAAGTGCTGCAACGCAGCCTTCTTGTTTTTAAATTTTATAATTTAGAATTATTAATTAAAATTGAAATAAGTATTTTAAGAGTAATTCTCAGTATATACTTATATTAATTATATTTAAATAGAAAATAATATTTGATAACTTATATTTTATATAAATTTAATATATTAAAATTATAATATTTTATATATAATTAAAAATTTATAGTAATAATTAAAATTTATAAAAAATAGAGAATATATTTTTATTAGATAAAAAAACCGTTTATAATTATATCTAATTATAAGAATCTTATTTTTTTCTTTATTATTAATTTAGTAAATAATAAGTTTATTAATAGGAAATTTTTTAATAAATATAATATAAAGATAGTATATTTTTAAAAAAAGGAAAATATTAAAATAAATATTATTAATAAGAAATCTAATTTTATAAAAAAAATAAAATTTAATAAAGGAGTTATTTTTTAGAAAAAAGAAGATAATTTTATAATTAATATAATATTAATTATTATTACTTATATTTTTAAAAATGATTTTAATAAATAAATTAAAACAGAGTTATTAAAATAATACTATAGTAAAAAGAATATTAGAATAAATAAATAATTTATTAATTAATTTTATAATTAAAAGTAGTATTATATTATTTAAAAACCTTTTTTATATCTTAAATAAGAAAATTTAGTAAGAATTAATTAAAAAATATTATAATTAATTAATATATAATTATTTAAAAATAGAAAGAATTTAAAAACTTTTAATTAGATAATATTTTTAGTTTTAAATATAATAATATATTAAATTATATATTAAAATTTGTAATATATATTATTAAAATAAGTTTAGTAAATATTAATTTTATAAAATTCTACAACCTCATAATATACCAAATGTATTATTTTAGATTATTATTTATGATTTTATATAAGAATTATTAAAAGTATAAAATATTTTAACAAACCAAATTTATAATAAAATCTTGATAATTATAAATAAATTTAATAAAATTATTATATTAAAATTATAAAAATTTAATTAATTTATTAAAAAATTTAATTTAATTTATATTAAAAAATATTTAATTAATATAAAATATAATACAAATATATATATAATAGAGATTTATTAATAAATAATAAGTTCTAAAATTTTTATATAAATTAAATTAGAATTAAAATAAATATTACTATTAAATCTTATATACAAACTAATAAATAATCAGAATGTATTATCTAGATTATTAAAATTTATTTACAATCTTTTATTAATTGTATTTAAAATAATTAGGTAAAATTATTATTAATAATAAAATTTACTTATAATATATTAAAATATTTAATAACTAAATATATATTAAATAAAATTTTAAAAAAATAGAATTCTATTATTTTTTTTATTTTTTTATTTTAAAAAAAGTTGTCTCAGTAATTGATAAATATATTAAAAATATATAAAATTTTCATAATAATTTTTAAAAGGATTTATTATTTACAAATAAATAAATAATTTATTATTATAATTAAAACCAAATAAAAATATTTTTTTTTTAAAAAAAAGATAAAATATATTTATTTATTAAAAATCTCAAAACTCAATAATTTAATAAAAATTTAGATTATTAAAAATTTAGATTTTATAAAATTATTAAGAAATTTAGAAAATATATTTTTAAATTAGATATACCAGAACCCTTAAAAATATATTACACCTTTTATATTTCTTTTTTAGAATTTATACTAGAAGGTTTATAAGAAGATTATAATAAAATTAAAATTAAATATAATAACTATACTAAATATAAAATTAAAGAAATCCTAAATAGATCTAATAAAAATAATAAATATTTTATTAAATAATTATTTTTATATAAATTAGAAGATAATTTATAACAATTTAAAACTAATATCTTTATTAATTTAGTTAAAGAATATCTTAAAAAATTTAAAATATTTATATAATAAGGCATTAAGTTATTTAAAAAAAAATATATATTTTAGGAAAACCTAAAAATTAAATTATAAAGAGTTAGTGAATTTTGAAATAAGATATAATTTAACATTTATTTTATTTTATTTTTAATATTATATATATAATATTTATTTCTTATTAATTTTATATAAAATGAATTAAAATCTTATTTAAAATCTAATATTAATTAGAATTCTTATTTATTATTTTAATAATTTTATATTAATTAATAAACTTGTTTACTTATATATTAATTTAGAAAAATCAAAAACATTAATAAAAATATTTAGAAAATAGAATAAAAAAAGAAACCAGATATAATGAAAAATTTAAAGATTTAAATAATATATTTATTTATTAAAATAATATATTTTTCAAATTTTTTTCTAGAAAATAATAAAATAAAAATTAAATTTTCAGAAATTTTAAAAAAATTTATAAATCTTTTATAAATTTTGTGAAAAAAAATTAAAATCTTTATTATACTAAATATAGCTATTATTTATGATTCAAAACAAGAGATATTATTACTGCACATATATTAATAATAAAAAAACGGTTAAAAATATTATAAGATATATATAATTTATATTATCTAAAAATTTTATAAATTTAAAACAACTAAATACAATATTATAATAAAAAATAAGATAATATATTTATTTATAAAATTAAAAATAAAGTTATATTTTTTATATTTTTTAGTAAAAATATAATAATAAAAAGATTTTTAAAAAAATTAAAAATAAGATTTTTTAAATTATATAAAATTACAATTTATATAAATTTGTATATTATTGAATTTGTATTATTATATTTTATGTATTAATATATCATATTCTATATGTTTTTAATTAAACTTTATATAATTAATAAAATTTATTTTAATATATTAGAACCACCGCTTATTGAAGTAAATAGTAATAAAAAATATAAGATATTATTTAAAATAAAAGAATTAATCACTAGTAGATTTTTTAAAAAATTAAAAAAATATTTTAAATATATAAAAGTATTAATTAAAGTATTTTATAAAAAAGATTTATTATTATAAGGATTTGTTTTAAGATCTAATTTTTAATTTTATATAATAAAAATATATAGGGTTATTTTATAAATTTATTTAAAAAATCAATTATCTTATAAAAAATAGAAAAAATAGAAAAAAGATAACACTGTTATATTTTACTATCTTTTATAAAGTTTTTTAGCTTTAAAAATGCTTTTATAAATATTTTTATAAAATAATATATTATATTTTATGCTTTTATATTTATATAAGATGAGAATAATAATAATAATAATACTATTATTATTACTATTATTTTTATTATTTTTATAATTATAAGAATTAATTCTTGTGATTTATATTTATAAAACTATTAAAGTGTTTTTTATGATAATAAGCTATATTATTAAACTATTAATAATTATTTTTATAAAAGGTTTTTTAGTTTTTTATATAATCATATTATCTTTTTTAAGATCTAAAATATAGTATATTATATTATTATTAATTATAAAACTATTTTTATTAACTAAAATATTTAAAAATCTTTATATAATATTTTTTAAATCTTTTATTTATATGTTAATATCTACTAGAAAGTTTTAATTTATTAAAAATATTTTTTTTTATAATCGGTATTATTTTGAAAAAGTATATTTAATAATAAAGCGGGTAATAATAAAATCAAGTAAAATAGCTATATAAACTATTATAATATAAAATAGAATAATATTAATAGAAAAATAAAAATATATACTTAATATTATAACAATTTAATAAATATTATTAAAGAAATAATAAACATATTATAGTAATTATAATATTTTATGTTATTATGATAATAGATAAAATTGATTTTTATATAATTATTATATTATTATATAAGAAAAGAATTAAGATTAATTAAGACTATTTCAACCAAATCAAATATATATATATTAGAATATATGGTTATTTTAAGAATAAGAGGAAGTAAAACGAAGTAAGAAGGTTATAAATATTATAAATATATTAAGGAGATAGAATTAATACAGAAAGTAGTGAAATTTTGAAAATTTAGAATTTTAGAATATAGTATATAAAAGCAGTAAAAAAATAAAAAAAAATAAAAAATAAAATAATAAAAAGAAGAAAAATAATTATTATATTATAGTAGTAAGTAATATAAAGGGGAATAATAAAATACTTTATTATACTTTTCTTTATTTTATAAATATTTATATATAAATACTCTGTAGTATATACTAAAACTAGAAGTTTAAAATTCAAAAGATAAATATTAGTAAGTAGGTTAAAAAAAGAAAAAAAGAAAAAATTTATATAATTTATAATATTGAAATATAGAATATCTAAGATAATAAATAGATAAGTTGGAAAATTAATGATAGTAATATAATATTAAAGTTTATTTTCTTTATTTAATTCTTTTATATTAAAATAAAAATCTTAACATAATATATTAAGACCTATTATTTATTGTATTATTTAATGAAGCTGATAAGTAATAATTAACTAAATTAATTAAGATTATTAATTGGTTAGAAAAATAATAGATGATATAATGTTTTATTGAAAGGTTTTATTTTTTATATTTATTAGATTTTGTAATTATTTAATTTTAGTAAAAGATGATATCAGGTTTTAAAATGAGCCTAGTTATTCTGGTATTATAACGCGATACCGTATACCAGCCTATATAATATAATAAAATTAATATATTAATACCTACTTCTTATAAAAAATCACTATTATATAAAAAGTTTATAAATAAAAGATAATTCTATAGTAGGTATTACCGCCTATACCCTATTATTTTTAGTATATATAAATATAAAAACATATGAATGATAAAGATTAGCTTTTTATTTAATAATTTAATTATCAATTTCTGTATATTATTCTAGTCCCCGCGCCCGTATGAAGTACATTTGTCACGCTGTGGGATGTATTGATAGCCTATCGAGTGATATAGTATAGAGAGTATTCTAGAAAGGAAGTAATTAAGTAAGTTATCTAGTATTGAATCTTATTAATACTGGGCGAGTTATCTATATATATAAAAATAATTATTAATATATTAGTAAGCTTTTGATATAGGATCTCTTATATATTATTATATTATTATATAATATTCTAATTATTACTACTATGACAATTATTATAATATTATAACATTATACTATATAGTATAATATTTTTTTTTTATAAAATAATTTTTTAATATTCTATTTATTTAGTTATTTATATGATATGATATGGTGCTTTTTTAGAGATTTTGATTAATTAAGATCTTATTATTTTCTTTAGTATTATAGTTAAGTTTTATCTTATAATTATTAATAACATTTACTTTTATTAATTTTTTTAATTAATGTTATTATATTTTTCTATATTAATATGTTTCTTTATAATAAAAGAAATTAATTTTCTACTTTTTTAAATTTTATAGTTTTATATTTATAAACACTTTTAATTATTTTTATATCAGGATCTATCTTTTATAAATTACTATTATTACTATTAAATGTTTATTATAATATTTAATATAATGTTTTAAATTCTAAAGCTTATTTTAGTATTAAGATTAATAATTACATTATTATATTTAAAAAATAAAGAAATAATTTTATAACTTTTATAATATACAGTATAGTACACTTCTACTATTTATTATTAATTTCATTACTTATATTTTCTTTTTCCATATTTATTTCTATTCCTTTTTTTTCATTATTATTAGATTTTATTATTTTTTATTTATTGTTATTATAATTCTTTATATTTTTAATATATTATAATTCTTATTATTATATATCTGTTTTTAACAAAATTATTCTATTCTTATTGTTTTATTTTATTTTATTTATTATTACATCACTTTAAATTGGTATTATTTATATTATTACTGTTATTAATTATTTTATTTCTATAATTAAAATAAATACCATTTTTTAAAACCAGCTTTTCAATATATAATATTATTTTTATAAGGTTGTAATGTCATGCCGCACGGCGTGACGCCACAAGGCCCAGCGCCATAATAGCTGTTGTGGCGCTAGTAGCTAGAATATTATATAATAATATAATAATATATAAAAGGTCTTATATTAAGGGTTTACTAATCTTAATGTATTAATAATTATTTTTATGTATATAAATAATTTATTTAATATTGATAAGATTTAATACTAAATAATCTATTTAATTATTTTCTTTTTAAAATATTTTTTATATTATATTATTTGATAAATTATTAATATATTTTATAGTATAATATTTTATTTAGCTATTTATATAGGCTTGTTGATTGTTATAATATTATATATTTTATTATTATATTAATTTTGATGGATATTGATATAGAAAATTACGGAAATTTTTAATAAAATCTAATTTTAACAAAAGATTTCTTATTACTTTTAAAAGTAATAAATAAGTAAGTTATAAAATTTATAAACATAAACAAAACCTATTATATTTTTATAGAGTAATAATTTTAGGTTTTTTTTGGAATTAGTTTTATAAATTAGACTAGTTAAATAAGTTAAACTATATTTATTTAGTTATTTTATATAAAAGAATCTATAAAACTATGTAAACTATTAGATATTTTTAAGAATAATTACATAAACATAATAATCTTTTTATATTAAATTTATTTATATTTTATAATTAATAATATTATATTTATTAGTAATAGATATTAAATTAATTATATATTAATATTTTTACAAAATATAACTAAAAAATGGGTATAACTTTTTATAAAAATTTATAAAAATATAAAACAAGAAATAAAAAATTAATTAATAAAATTTAACTTATAAATAATTTTTAAAATAATAATTAATTATTATTTTAATATAATAAATAAGATAAAATGTATATTAGAAATTATTTTTGTTATTAAATAGGATAAGAAAGTTATTAATTATATAATATAATTCCTAACTTTTAAAAACAAATTATTGATATAATATAAAAATACATTTTTTTGTTTATATTTTAAAAAACTAAAATACAGGTTATAATAAAATTTTATTAATACTTAAAATACTAAAATTAATTGATTGAAAAATATTATAATAATAATTTAATAAACTATTAAAAATAAAGTCTTATATAATAATTTAAAACGATATAACCTATTTTATATTTATTAAAAAAATATAAGATGCTATTTTTTAATAAATAAAGATAATAATATATAATTTAATTACTTTTGAAAATACTAATTAAATAAATTTTTAAATAAATTTTTAAAAAATAATAAATTTTTAAATAACTATTATTACTACTAAAGAAAAAGATATAAAGTAGTAAAAAATTTTAAAAAATAGAAAAATAAATAAGAAAGGAAATAAAATAATAAAAACTAAAAATCCTTAATAAGAAAAAACTAAAAATAATAAATAATCTTTTATTCTTAATTTAAGGTATTTATTATTTTAATAATAAAACTATAGCTATTATTAATAATATTGAAAAATAATAAGATTTATTATTATATTTTATAGTAGAAGTAAATTTTAACTAAAAAAAGAAAAAAAAAAGTAAGAATTTTGATCGATAATAAAATACTCTCTTCTTTCATAACTAAAAACTTTATATTGACAAGGTATATAAAAATAATAAAATTTAAAAAATTAATAAACTTCAAAACTATTTATAAAACCTTAATATTATTTAATAAAGTAATATACTTTATTAAGATAATATAAATAAAAATAATTAATTACTAAGAAAACTTTTATTTTAATCTTATTAATATTAAATCTTTTAATATTATATTAGGTTTAAATTAGTTTTAGAAATATAATCCTTATATTAATTGGGTTATGAGATAGGTTATATTTATTTAAATCAGTTTTGTAATTATCATTATTATTAATATAATTAATAAAAAAAACTTTATAAAATAATTTAAAAATAAAATTAAATCAATCAGCTATATTAATATAATATAAGACCTTATAATAAAAAAAAAAAAATAAAAAAAAATATAAGGACTTTTAAATACTTTTTATAAAGGAAATTATAAATTATCTATTAAATCATTAACCATAAAATTATATAATATCTTTTAAGAAAAAAAAGAGATTATTTTTTAAACCAATTTATAAATTAAAAAAAATTAAATTTTTAAAAAATATATTAAAAAAATAAAAGTAAAAAAGTTTATTCAAATTTTAATATTATAAGCACTTTAATACTATTAAAAAAAAAATAAGAGATTACAATTATATATAAATTATTGAGATTTAAATAATATTATAATTAAAAATTATTACTTTTTACTAAAAATTTATAATATATTTAACAACCTTTAATTAATAACAATATTTATAAAACTGGATTTATGAAATATATATAATTTAATCAAAATTATATATATTTCATAAAATAAAAAATTGTCTTTTATATAATTTTTATAAATATTATATTATATTATTTAATTTAATAAATATACTAATAATTTTCCAAATATTATTTAATGAGATTTTATAAAATATAATTAATATTTATATTTAAATTTATTTTGATAATATTATTATTTACTTTTATAATTTAAAAATTTATATTAAAAATGTACAAGACATTTTAAAATATTTAAGAAAAACTAATTTATTTATTAAGTTGGAAAAATGTTAACTTTATAAAATCTTAATAAAATTCTTAAGATTTATTATATTAAACTGAAGCTTTATAATAACTAAAAATAAGATTAAAATGATAAAGAAATAATTTTAATTTAAAATAATTAAAAAATTTATAAGATTTTTAAATTTTATCAATTTTTATCGATGATTTGTTTTATATTATAATTTAATATTATTATTATTTATTAATTTATTGTAAAAGGAATAAGAATAATTATAAAATTATAAAACAAAAGATATATTTATAAAATTTTAAAGGATATTTATTAGAAAATCCAAAAAAATTTTAAAAAATTTCTAACTATACCTCTTAATAACTATTAAGATTAATATATTAAATTATATAATAAAAGCATATCTCTTATAATAATACAAAAATAATTACTAATATTTAATATTTTTCTATAATAAAAAGATGATTTTAATAAAAAAGAATCATTTTATATTTAATTAAAAACTATTAACAATAATTAAGATTTTTTAAAAATAATTATATTATTTTAAAAATTGTTAATTTACAATTATTATATTTAATAATTATAAAAGCCTGATATATTTTATAATATTAAAGAAATTTAATTTTTAATGAGCTAGATAAATTAAAAAATTAATAAAATTGGATTTTAAAATTATATATTATTTAAAAAAAGAGAATATAGATATTTTTTTAAAGCAAATTGATTATTAGGGAAATAATAATAATAAATTATTACTTCTATTATTATTAAAAAAAGGATAGTTAATTATTATAATTTAGTAGGTCTTAATAAGGATTTTTATAATAATAATAACTACTTTTATACTTTTAATAAAAAATATTATTAAAAAATATAAGAAAGATTTAAAGATTAATAAGATTATAAAAAAAATCTACTAAAAATAAAACAAATATATAAGAAATTATAAATTAAAAAATGATAAAATACTTTTATTTAAAAAAAGATTTATTATATTAAATAATTTAAAAATTAAGAAAAGAATATTTATTAAGATTTATAACTTATTAATAAGTTATTTTAGTAAAATTAAGATTTTAAATTTTTTTTTAAAAAACTATTATTTCTTTAATTATATATTATATATATATTAATATATTTTAATATATAATAGCTACCAAAGAAATAAATTATTAAAAATATTTAAAATAAATAAATTATTATCATTTAAATTATTTAGTTATAACAATTAATTTCAATAAATTTTATAATAAAATTAATAAAATCTAAAAACTTATTATTAAAAAACAATTTATTAGAATATAATATAATACTTATTATAATAAATTAATTAATTAAATTTACTTATTTTATATTTTATATTAAAGAGTTTTCAGTAAAGGAATTAATAAAATTTTATATATAACATTTAATTAAAAAAGAAATATTAAAAAATTTTATCTTTAATCAAGATTATTAATTTATAAATAAATTCATAATGGTATTTTATAAAGTAGTTTATATAAAAAATCAATAATTAATAACTAATTACTTAGAAATAAATAATTAAATAAAAAGGGTTAATGTAATTATAAAATAATATCTATAAAATTATTATAACTATTTATAAGATAATTAAATCAGGATATTACCTTTTACCGCATTTGTATATAATAATATATATTAAATTATTATTAAAATTTTTATTTTTTTTTATAAAATATAATTATTATTTATAATTTATAACAAATCATTACTTAATAAGTAATATTCTAGTAGTTAAAGATAAATTTTAAAAATTAAAATTATATTATAAAATTTATTAACTAGAAATATTATAAATTTAAAACAATTATATATAATAAATTAATAAAAAAAAAATTAAGGTTTTAGTTTTTAAGATAAGATAAAAAATACTATTTTTAAACTAATATATTAAAATAAAATGATTTATATAAAAACTAAAGGTTTGATTTTTAGGATTGTTTAAAATATTAAATATTATAAAAAACCAAACTTATCAGCTAAAATTATTAAAAATAATGAAAAATTATAATGTTTTTTATATTTAACTATTAAAATTATATTAGATTAATAGTATTTATTTGAAAACTCTTAAATTTTTACTAGTTATTATAAAAAAATATAAAAAATAAAAAATAAAAAAAATCCTAACCAAAATATTTAAAAAGATAAGACTTTAATTAGAAAAAAATTAAAATTCTTTTTAATTAAATAAAAAAACTAATTAAAAGCTAACTTTATATAAAAATTTAAGAAAAATTTATATTATATATAGTAAACTATTAAAAATTTCTAAAATTCAAATTTATTATTTAATTAATATTATATATATATATATATCTTAATAAAAGATATAAGATTACAAAATAAAACAAAAGAATTAATAAAAAAAGATTATAAAAATAAAAAAAATATATTTTTTTAAAATTTTTAAATATTTTATGTGAGTTATAAATATTATTATAATTAATATTATATTTATAAATATTTAATTTAAAAATATTATTTTTATATTAAAATATAAGAAAAGATAAGGGAGAGAGGTTATTTTCTAAGATATAAAAATATATAAGAATAAAATTATTGATAAATATAATTAGTGATTTATTAAAATTATATATAATATTTTGTAATTTAAAAAAATTTATTTAAATGTATATATATAAGGCTAGGTTTTATAAGAGCTATTTTAATGTTATTTAATTTAAAAATCTTTTTTTCTAAATTTATAACTTATGGAGTTAATTTTATAAGTATTGTTTTATTAGTAATTAATAAATTAATTAATTTCTATAAACTTACTAATTCTATAAATTTTTGAAAATTTATAAGATTTTATAATCTAATAATACTTATATAATTAGTTGATTTTATATTTCTTATTAATCTGATTAATTTTATATTTCTTTGTGGTTTTTATAATTTAATAATTTTAATATTTTTTTAAAGACTTACTGATTTTATTATGTTTGGTGATTTTATTGGATTTTAAAGGCTTATAACCTTTTTTATTATAATAGTAGGAATTAGTATTATGCAATTATTTATATTAAAAATGATTTATAATAAAAATAGTGGTTAGTTTTTATTAAAGATTTTAGAAATTTAATTAATAAGCAGTAAAAGAATTTAGAAGTAGATTAATTTAATAAAAAATTTTATAATAATTTAATCTAGATTAATAATTATAATTATTATTATTTAATATAAGGGGGCTTAGTAAATTATAACAATAATTATAACAATAAGAAAAGTGATAATATGATCAGGTATTTTAAAAAATTTTATAAGTAGTAATGGTTTTGATTATAAATTAAATAATAACTGTATATAATATTAAGATAAATATAATATATAAGGTTTGCAATCTTATAAAAATAATATTATATAAAAAGAAGCTGGTTCTAAAAAATAGTATTTATTTTAATTGTAGAAATAAAATAATTAGTGGTAATAATAATATAAGCGATACCAATTTGGGTTAGTATGGTGATAAGCAAAATAAAATAAAACAATAAGAATAAAATGGTTTTATTAGAAATGGGTATATAACAATAAGAATTGTAATATATTAAAAATTATAAAGAGTTATAACAACAATAAGTAAAAAATAGCAAAATCTAGTAATAATAAAAAAAAAAAGAAAAAATAAAAATAGATATAAAAAAAAAGAGTATAAATAATAAAATTAGTAATAAGTAATAAAAACATATTATACTATATAGTATTATTATAGAAACTATAAAACCATTTCTTTGTTTTTTAGATATGATAATATAATTATTAATTTTAACACCAAAATAAATTTTAAAACTTAAAATATTACAACATTACAACAAACACTTAACAACAACAATAATAATTTATAAAAAATAAATTCTGATATAGAAATAATTAAAAGCGCTCATAAATATAGAATTACAAGATCTAAAAAAATAGAAAACCAATTTCTTTTATTATAAAAAAACGTGTTGATATATAAAAATACAATAATATTAATCAAGATGATTAATAAGGTTAAATGTTATTAATAATTACAAAATAAGACTTAACTAATTATAATATTAAAAAAAATGATAAGATTTTAATTAATCGAAATTTTTAAAAAAACATTATATTATAAAAATAGTTAAATATATTAAAGAATTATTTTATGGGAGAAGAATATCACATTGTATAGTATAAGATTATAAAGCCTAATATTATAAGAACTATCATAATACTAATAACTAAAATATTATATAATAATATAATAATATATAAGAAATTTTATATTGAGGGTTTACTAGTTTTAATATATTAATAGCTATTTTTAAATAACTTATTTAGTATTGATAGAACTTAATATTGGATAACCTATTTAATTACTTCCTTTCTGGAATATTCTCTATACTGTATCACTTGATAGGCTATCAATACATCCCACAGCGTGATATGTAAGCTTTATATATTATACCTACCTTAATATTAAATATGATTATTGTTTAATTTATAATTAAAATTATTATTATTTACAGGGTTCTATTAGGATACCTGATTATATTATCACTTTTTTTACTATTATAACTATTATTATAATTTATTAAATCCCCTTATATCAAATAGTGATTATTATAATTATCAATTTAAATTAAACTATTATAAAACTTTTTATTAAATTAATTTATTTCTAAATTCGTTTGTTGTTTATTGGTTAAGTTTCCGGGATTTTTAATAAAAGTTAATTATTATTTTTATTACAAATTATTTTTAATATAAATAATTATATAATACTAATTCTTACTATTATAATAAAAGAAATTATAAATTTTTAAAATTTAATAAGATTATTAAATATAATAAAACTAATAAGGCTTTAAAAAAATATTAAAATTATTAAACTATAAGAATTATAACAAAATATTAGTGATTGACATAGGGCGGTTTGGTTTGGTTTCTCAAAAAAAAAACCCACCCGCGGCGGTTTTTAATTTCTTAAAATAAAAACCAAACTGTTTTAAAATCTATAACTTTGATAAAAACTTACCCACTAAAAAACTATTTATTAAAGATCTATTATAATATTACTAAAAAATTATTTAATATTTATAAAAACAAAAAATTTAACATTCAGAATAATATATATAAAATAATATTTTATATATTATATCAAATTATTTATAATAAAAAGCTAAAACTCAAGAATAAAACATCTATAATAATATATTTTATTTACATTATTGATATTTTTAAAATTTTATATATAATTTAATTATAAAACTGAAATTTCATTTTAATTAATATTAAATATTATAAAATCTTTAAAATATAATCTTATATAAAATATAATTTATATTAATTACAGTCTTTTTTTTTTCATTTTTATTTTCTTAATTAGATGTTTCCAGCTTTATAAAATAAAAATACTTTAATATTATTAATACTAAAGAAACAAATCAATTAATAAAAAATCTTAAAAATAAATTCAATAAAACTTACCCCTAATAATAAAATAATTTAAACAAAATCTTTATTAAATAATAATATCCTAAATTTAACTAAATACTTTTTTTATATTAATAAATATTATCTGAATACTAAATATATTTCTAGTTATTTAAAAAAAATTTAAATAACTATAATTATATTTAATTTATTAATTTCAAAATAATAAATTAATTTCAATCTATTTATATATATAAAATAATAATAACAAAAAAAATAAATTCTAATTTATCATTTTTTAATTAATATAATATAACACGCTGCCCAGCCTTACATGCCACATCAGGTGACTTGTATTGGGTACAAGGCCGAAGGCCACTATACTAAAATAACTAATAATATCCGATCTACTATTTAGATACTAGGCATACTATATAAACCTTACTATAAAACTAAGTAAATATCATTATATAGTAGCATCCTATATAATACCCTACTCCTTCTATTTCAGCAGCTAGCCACAGGCTACTAATAATAATAATACAAATTAATCCAAAACCCCCAATTTACACACTATAATTTATCCTTAATCCAGATAACAGATTTAATATATATTATAACATATAGACCTATGAGAATTACTACAAGACACTAAGGTAACTAATAGTAATAAACAATTAGATAATTATTATAAGATATTGGCATCTAATAATAATAAATCATATATCTAACTGCTTTATATGTAATAAAGTATAATATTTATATATAATATTAATAACTGGGTTTGAACCTAGGACCTGTTTTATATTCAAATATTATATAATATATTACCTAGTTTTACATATTATATCAGATGATTTATATTAAATATAAGACTATTATATTAAAACGACTAATAATATCCGAACTACTATTCGAACGCTGGGCGTACTATATGAACCTTACTACGGAACTGGACAGGTGTCGTCATACGGTAGCATGCCGCATGACATATAGAATTCAGCTTCATTTTATAACTTATTATTAATAATTTAAACCGACTAATTATCTAATTTAAATAATAAAATTAAATATATTTTATTATCTAAATTTCAATAAACTACTTTATATTTATAAAAACTAGAATTATTTAAAAACATTACCAGAAATCCTTTTAAAAACATAATAATTTTTATAATATTTCAGAAACTTATTATAATATTTAATTTTATAATTTTTATTTTAATTACTAAAAATATATAAACTCAATTTTACTTTTAAATTTAAAATAATATTTAAATTATATAACATCTTTTTTTATTTTTTTATTTTATTATAATAGGAACTTAATTTCTAAATAATATTCTAAAAAATATTATTTAAATTTCTTTTTTATAATTTAAAATTTTTAAACAATCTTTTACTATATATCTTTATATAATTAAAAAAATTATTATACCTAGGTAAATATTCTAAATTGAATAAATTAATAATTATTTTATATTAAATATTTAGAAAGTATATTAATTATAAAATATTAATAATATATTTAATTTACTTAAACTCAAATTTTAAAAAAAAGCAAAATTATTAATCCTTATTTCCTAAGAATAAGATCTACTTTTTAATAATAAGGTTTATATAAATAAATTATATCAATATTATAATTATTAAATTTTAATAAATATAAATATTAAAATATAAATTAATTAATTATATTAATTTATTTATTTTAAAGATCTTTATTAATTTTTTTTATATTAAAAAATCCTTTTATATTTTTTTAAATTACTTTAAGCAATTAAGAGAAGTTATAATAGTTTTATAAAATATCTAGATTTATAAAATAAAAAATATATATCAATCTTACTAAGATTTATTAATTTATATTATAATAAATATAATATTATTTTATATATAAAACAAAATAATTTCTTACCATAATCAGAATTTAACAAGAAGGCTGCGTTGCAGCACTTAAACCTGACTGAAAAGATTATTCCTACTATAATAATAATTATTATAATTATGTTGTAATAATGGTCGTGATCTGTTAGTGATAGTGGTAGGTAGACAGCTTATAATTGTAGATAATAGTAGTAATAGTAATAGTGATAATTGTTAGTCTGTGATAATAATGGTAATTTAGTTATGATATTACTGCTGATGCTGCTGCTGGTGATGATAATAGTAGTGGTACTACTACTAATAATAATAATGATAATGGTAATAATAGTATTATTATTAGTGGTAATACTACTATTAATAATGATATTAGTGGTGGTATTACTACTGGTAATAATAGCAATAATGATGTTATTACTAGTAGTAATGCTGCTGCTGGTGATGATAGTGGTAGTAATAATGCTACTAAGAATAATAATAGTGGTGATAATAGTGCTATTACTGCTAGTGGTGGTAGTGGTAATAATAATAATATTAGTGATAATAGTGATGGTAGTAGTAATAGTAATAAATAACATCATTTTTCACATTTTTAAATTTCTAAGTCAGCTGAAATTAACACATTTTTCTGGGATATTCGCGGGGAAAACCCAGATATTGGGGGGGTTCAATATAACCTTCCTTTTCAGGCATAAAATAATAATAAAATATTCTTAATCTTCTTAAGTTCTTTAACTTTTAAGAATATATATTATTTTTATTAGATATTCCTTTTATTTTATTAATAAAAGTATTGACAATTAATTATATTATATATATAAAATATGATAAATAAAACTGATTTTTATCTTAAACCAAAAACATCTAAAGAATTATATTATAAAGATTTAAATATAATTCCTCATCAATATTATAATTATATTTATAATTATTAGTTTTATATTCGATATTTCTAAACTGTTAGATTAGAAAATTAGTTATAATATAATTATTACCAATATTATTAATTATAATGATATAAAATTGATTTTTCAAATTAGAACAATCTATAATTTAAGAAACTACTTTTATAATATATATATTTATATATTTTTCTAATAAATATTTAAAGGTATTTTTTTTATAATTAAGAATTATCAATCTAATAAGCAATAATAATAATAAAAATTATATTGTTAAGAGATATCTAAGTATTTAATATAATAAAGATTTTATAATTTTTTAAAATCTATTTCCAGATAAAATCTTTTATTTTATTAATTTAATTATCTAAATAAATTTTTAATTTTTTTATTAATAAGAATTTAATATCTTATAATATTTATAATAAATTATAAAAATCTATATTATTAAAAAAATAATAATAAATTATTAATAATTATAATTTGAAATAATTTCTTTTATATATATTTTTTTAAAAATATAGAAGTTAGATTTTAAATAATAATTCTTTTAATTAAATTAAATTTTTATTTTTATATAACACTTACCTCTTTAAATATAGTTTTGAATTTAGAAATTAATATAATAGTTTTTATTTATACTATCTATTAATAATAGGTAGATTTAAGATGGTTGATCATAAATGATATACCAATATTATATATTTAAAAATAAGTAAGAAAAGTAATATATATTTAATAAAAAATTTTAAATTCTCTATTTAATATATTAATTATTTAATTAAAATCTTTCTAAATTATTAATAATTTAATAATATTAAATATTAATAAATTATACTAATCATTAATACTTCTATCTTATACCTATTTTATATACTATTATTTTAGAATTTCATCTTTTTTATCAGTTTTATAAAGAAAAAACCTGTTATAAACTAATTTAATAAAATTATAAAATAGGGTGTTTAATCTATTTAATATTATTAAAATTTAATAAAAAGAATATATAATATAAAGTAGCTTTATTATTATAAATATTTGGAAATTTGGCAGGATTTTATAATTTTTTTTTATTATAAAGCATAGGTATTATTTTATATATAGAGATAAATTTGAAATCCTTTCTGTTTTATAAAATAAGATTTTAAAATCATAATATTTTATACTTTCTATTATAAGTTATAATATATATATATTTTTATATTGATATAATTTATATAATTTTGGGATATAAAAAAATAGCATTAAAAAAAAATCAAATTATTTATTTATAGAGAATTAGTTTTCCAATTCCTTATAATAAAATCAACTAGAAATCTGGGGGAAAAAATAGAAAAGTTATTTGCTTGATAATAAAGAATTCAGATATTACTAACTATTACAATATTTATAATTATAAAATTATTGACTTTATTGAGAAAAAAGAAATACTAATTAATTATATTACTTATTTAAATTAGATTATTAATAATTTATATAAAATTAATAAAAATAAGTTATTTATTATTTTAATTAATAATAATTTTTCTTTTTCTTTATTCTTTTTTTATTTTTTTATTACTTGATTTTTAATAAAATTTATAGAATAAAAATTTAATAAAATCCAGGATTATAAAAAGATTAATCAAATATTATTACCACTATTATCTTAATTTCTAAAATACAAATAATAAGATTTATGAATCAAATATATTGGATTATTATTTAATAATATTAAAGATAAAAATTAGGAATTTCTATTATTTTTAAAAAAATAAAAAAAATTAAAAGTATTGTTATATATTTAGATTTATTATATTTTTTCTTTTTTTCTTTATCATAATTTTGAAATTAATCTTATATATAGCTTTTTTATATATAGAGTAATACTTACTTAATAGAATAAATTTCAACTATTTAAACTAAAATAGGTAATAAGTTAAATAATTTATCAAATTATTATTCTATATATGGATAATGGTTTTATATTTAATTAATATTAAAACATTAAATTCCAATTAATCCATACAATTTCAAAATAGAAAAAAAATCTAAATAAATTAGAAAATCAATCTTTATTCTTATTTTTATTTAGCTAATTCTTATCATTCTTCCTTCATTCCCTTCTATATCTTTTTTTAAAATTATTAAATTAAATCTAATTTTTAAATTTTATTATTATTATTTTATTAACTAATTTAAAGTTTATTATTATTAATATTATATTAAATTTAATTTTATTAAAATTATTTAATTAAATAAAATTAAATCTATAATCCTAAATTTTTTTAATTATTAACTAATTTTTTTAATTGATAAGGGATTTTTTAGTAATAAATAAATTTTTATTATTATTATTTTTATTTTAGATTATTTTAATATTAATAATCTTATTTTTTAAAATTTTAAAAAAAAAAATTTTTAATTAAATTTTAAATTTTAAATATTATTTAATATTATTTAATTTTTTAAATATAGTACTTTTTTCTAGTTTATTCTTTATAATTAATTAGACATTAAAAATTTTAATTTTAATTTCTAGCTTCATTTTATCTTAGCTATTTTTTAATTCCCAAAATTTTTTTTATTTAACAATATTTTTAGATAAAAATAAGATATTATTAACGGTTTTTTTTAAAAAATATAATTAATTTAATTTTTAAGAAAATATTGAAATTAGGAAATTTATATTAGAAATAATAAAGAAAATAAATCTATTAATTAAAATAAGAAATCTTTAATTTTATATTTTTTTATAAAAATTATTTTTATAAAAGCTATTATATTAAGATAGTAAGTTTAAGTATCTTATATTATTTAGAAATATTTACTTTTATATATAGAATAATATATTATATTTTATAATAATAAATATAAATTAATAATATAATTAACAATATTAATAAATATAAGATAATTTATTATTTATAAATATTAAAACTAATATTATTATTTATATTTAATATTAGAAATATTATTTGAAATTTTTTTTTTAATATAATTATACCTAGGTATTATTAAATCTAATATTTATTCATTTATTTATTCATTTATTTTTTTATAATATTTAGTTATCTATAAATTTTATAAAAATTTAAAAACATCTATTTTTTATAATATATACAGACTGATTTCTTTTTTTTCTATAAAATTAATTATTTTTTTAATTTATTTTTATTATAAAAAAAGTTTTTTTATTAGTAATCTTAATTTAATTTTTAAATATTACACCACTTAAAAAAAAAGAGTTGTAAAGTATAAAATAATTAAAATATATAAATTAATATAAACTAATAATAATAATATAATTATATTAAAAAAAAGGAAATTAAAACTAAATAATATATTTTTATAATCTTCATTATAATACTATTAATAAAGCCTAGCCTTAATATTATAAAAAATTAAAAAATATTAAATTTTTATTAAATTTTTATTCCCTAAATTTACATTTATTAGACTTATAAAGGAGATTAGTAAAAATTAATCTTATAATAATAATAATTTTTACTAGAAAAAATTAACTATCACCACTTTATAAAAAGCCTTTAAGTATTTTCTTATCAACTACTATTATCAGGTTGCGCACTATTATAGCAGTATGCTTTATACAGGGACTAAAATAATATATAGAAATTAATAATTAAATTATCAAACAAAGAGCTAATCTCTATCATTCATACATCTCTATATTTATATATATTAAAAGTAGTAGGGTATGGACAGCAGCGTTTATTATAAAATCATCTTTTATTTATAAATTTTTTATATAATAATAATTTTTTATAAAAAAGAGATATTAATATATTAATTTTATTATATTAGACAAACTGGCACATGGTATTATATTATAATATTAGAATAACTAAACTGGTTTTAAGGCCTGATATTATTTTTTATTAAAACTAAACAATTATAAGATCTAATAAAAATTAAAATTAAAATTTATTATAAAATACTATACTATAATCTACTATTCTTTTATACAACCAATTAATAGTTCTAACTAGCTTAATCAATTATTACTTATCAGTTTTATTAAATAATATAATAAATAATAGGTCTTAACATACTATATTAAGATTTTTATTTTAATATAAAAAAATTAAATAAAGAAAATAAATTTTAATATTATATTATTATTATTAATTTTCTAATTTATTTATTTATTATTTTAGATATTTTATGTTTTAATATTATAGGTTATATAAATTATTTCTTTTTTTTTTTTTTATTTACTTATGTTTAATATTTGTTTTTTTGGTTTTAGATTTTTAATTTTAATACATATTATAAAACATTGCTTATATATAAATATTTATAAAATAAAGAAAAATATAATAAAATATTTTATTACTTTTTTTATATTACTTATTGTTATAATATAA
>JAJTUD010000027.1:0-47331 GCA_036971385.1 Dactylellina parvicollis | reverse complement strand
TAGGTATTTACTAAAAACTAAATTTAAAAAAGAATAATAGGAATATATTAAAATCTATAATTAATATTATAAATGCTTTTTAATTAAAATTAAAAAAGAAAAAGTTATATATTGATGAGAAAAATATTAGTAAAATTATTAATATTATAATAAGATAATAAATAATTATTATTATAAGAAATATGAATAAGGATATTTATAAAAATTCATTATAAAAGAAATATAATATATATTATATAATATATTTTTTAAAATTTAAATAAGATTTAAGTAATATTATAATTTTTGTAATATGATAGAAGATATTAATTATAAATTTAGTATAAAAATAAGTAATTTTAATAATGATGATAATAAAAATTTTATAAATAATTATTAATTTTTTAATAATAATAATTTAAATTAGAGATATTTTAGAAAGTAAAATAATTTAAAAGATTTAATAAAAACTTATTTTAATATTTTAATACAATAGATTAAAAGTATTTTAAATTTAATATTAATAATAAAAATTATCTTATCCTTAATACTTATATTAATAAATTATAATTTAGAATTTATATAAATAGTAAAATAGAAATTTATTATTTATTTAAAAAATATATTATATAAAATAATAATTTTTTTATTAAATTAGATATTTCAATATTAATTTACAATATAAATAAAAATCTAATAAGATATTTCGAATATAAAATAAATATTTAATTAATAATCTAAGGATATATAAAATAATTAATAGTAAATATTTTTTAAATTATAAATAAATATAATCTAATATTAGGATATAATTTAAATATAAAATATAATTTAAATATAAAATAAAAAAATAAGATGATCTAATTTAATAAATATAACTATAAAAAATTAATATTTTAGAAAAAATTTTTAATTAAAAAATAGATATTTAAATCTTTCAAATTATTTTATTTCCTAAAACATTTCTAATTTAAATTATTATTGTTAAAAGATCAATAATTATTAATAAAATCTTTATTAAAATAAGTTTAATAATTATTTATATTCTTATTAAATTCATAATTACAATTTTTTATAATATTACAAGGATCATAATATCAATTAAATTTTATTTTAATTTTAAAGAATATATTATATAATATATATTATATTTTTTCTATAATAAATCTTTATAAACATCCTTATTTATATTTCTTATAATAACAGTTATCTACTATTTTATTATAGTATTAATAATTTTATTAATATTTTTCTCATCAATATATAACTTTTTTTTTCTTCTAATTTTAACTAAAAAATATTTATAATATTAATCACAGATCTTGATAATATATTCCTACCATTCTTCTTCAAATACTAATTCCTAGCAAATTATATAAAAAAAAGTTTAGTATAAAATATATTTAATAAACATATCTTTTTAAAAAAAATCCTTTATTACAGAATTTATAACAATATAATATTATTTTTATAAAATAATTCTAATTATAAAAATTCTAATTTTTCTAAATTTAATAAAATAAAATTTTACAATATAAACATTCCCATCTATTATATTTAAAAAAAATTAAATTCAATCATTAAACATTACATATTCTACGTATTAGTTACCCATTTCTTTATATAAACATATAATATCTTAAAATTTAAATATAACTAATTTTTTCTTACAAATATAACAATTATCAGATTCTCTCAGAACTATATATTTATATATTTTAGGTATTTTATCTCCATTATACTTATTAAGAAAATAATTGATAATTCTTTAATATTATTCTCAATCTATTATAAAATCCTCACTATAGATTTCTTTCATTATTTTATAAATATAATATTATATCTAAATATCCAGGTTTTAATATATTGTGTTAAAATTTTTATTTTAATATAAAAGAATTAAATAAAGAAAATAAATTTTAATATTATATTATTATTATTAATTTCTTAATTTATCTATTTATTATTTTAGATATTTTATATTTTAGCATTATAAATTATATAAGCTATTTCTTTTTTTCTTTTTTTAGCCTACTTACTTTTTAATATTTATTTTTTTGGTTCTAAATCTTTAATCTTAATATATACTATAAAGCATCACTTATATATAGATATTTATAAAATAAAGAAAAATATAATAAAACATTTTACTACTCCTATATTATTTATTATTATAATATAATAATTTTTTTCTTTTTTATTATTCTCTCTTTTTCTTTCTTTTTTTATTTTTTATTGCTTTTATATGCTATACTCTTACATTTTAAAATTTTAAAATTTTACCACTTTTTATATTAATTCTATTTTTTTAATATTTATAATATTTATAACCTTTTTATTTTATCTTATTTTTTTTTATTCTTAAAATAACTATATATCCTAATATATATATTATTAATTTAATTAAAGCAGTTTTAATCAACCTCAATCCTTTTTTCATATAGTAATATAATAATTATATAGAAACTAATTTTATCTACTACTATAATAATATAAAATACTATAACTATTATATTAAACAATATATTTATTATCTTTTTATTAATATTTACTAAATTATTATAATATTAAGTGCATATCCTCGCCTCCCTACTAATATTATTCTATTTTATATTATAATGATTTATATAATTATTTTATCTAATTTTATTATTATTTATTTTACTATTAAATATATTTTGTTTAAAATAATACTAATTATAAGAGAAGTTATCTTTAATAAATTAAAACTTCCTAATATAAAAATAAATATTAATATATAAATAAAAAATTTAAAAAATATTATATAAAATTTTTTAAATATTTTAGTTAATATAAGTAATTTTATAATTAATAATAATATAATATACTATATTTTAAATCTTGAAAAAAATAATATTACTGTATAAAAAATTAAAAGATCTTTTATAAAAATAATTACTAATAATTTAGTAATGCGGCTTGTTATTGCAAAAAGCACTTTAACAACTCTATAAACACAAGTTATAGAAATTAATTCTTATAGCTATAAAAGTAATAAAAATAGTAATAATAAAAATAGTAATAATAATAATAATAATAATATTACTATTATCTTATATAAATATAAAGGTGCGAAATATAATATACCGCCTTATAAAAATACCTATAAAAGCATCCCTAAAACTAAAAAACTTTACAAAAAATAGCAGAATATAATAAGATTATTTTTTTTTTGTTTTTTCTATTTTTTATAAGATAATTAATTTTCTAAATAGGTTTATAAAGTAATTTTATATATTTTATTATAAAATTAAAAATTAGATTTTAAAGTAAATTTTTGTAATATATAATAGGTCTTTCTTATAAAATACTTTAACTAATACTTTTATATATTTAAAATATTTTTCTAATTTTTATAAAAAATCTATTAATAATCAATCTTTTTATTTTATTAAATAATATCTTATAGCCTTTTACAATTTAAAACTTTTCTTAATTTAACTTTTTACTAATATTTTTTATATTTTTTATTCTTTATTATTATCTATTTTAATAAATAATAGTTTTAATATATTAAAATAAATTTTATTAATTATATAAGATTTAATTAAAAATATATAAAATATTATATATTAATATATAAAATATAATAATATAAATTTAATAATATATAAACTTATATAAATTATAATTTTATATAAATTAAGGAATTTTATTTCTAGTTTTTTTAAAAAAAATTTTATTATTATATTTTTATCAAAAAGTATAATCTTATTTTTAATTTTATAAATAAATATATTATCCTACTTCTTATTATAATATTATACTTAATTATTTTAAATTTATATAATTTTTAAATAATATAAATTATATACATCTTATAATATTTCTAAGTATTCTTTTATTATTAATATATATATTATAATAACACCTCCCACTTTAAACTGCAGATAATAATCATATTTAATATAAAAAAAACTTATATTAATTATAATTTAGAAAATATTATTATATATAAATATTATAAAAAATAATATATTAATCTAATTATTTTATTTATAATTATAATAATTTCATAAATACTATTTTAATATTTGATTTACCTTTTTTATTTAATTATCTATTTCTAAATAAAATATAATAAAATACTTTCTTTTAATATTTATTATTTTATATAATATTTTTATAAATTTTAAAATAAAATTTTTTTTTTTTATTTAAAATAAAATTATTTAAAAATCTATTATATAATAAATATTTAATATATAAATTTATAAACTTATATACCTATAATTTATTGTAATAAAATATAAAATATACAAATTTAATTATTTTATCTACTATTACTTATATAATATTATAGTATAGAAAATTAATTATTTTATCTACTATTACTTATATAATATTATAGTATAGAAAATTATCATTTAATATTAAATCTTTAAATTTTAATAATTTAATAATAAAATTTATTAAAATAAAATATTATAATATAGTAAATATTTATAATAATAATAATTTTCCTTTTTATAATCTTTTTATAATTTTATTATATTAATAAATATCATATCCTATTATATAACAAAAAATAAAACTTAAATATTTTAGAAAATAATAATTTTAGGTAAACAATTCTTACATTTTTTTTTAATTAAAATAATTAATTAATAATATATTATATATATTATATACCACTTCTTTTTATAAACTCAAAATATTAGAGATATATATTTTATTTTCAAATCTTAGAATTTTATTTTTTTTTAAATAATAATTTTTAATATATTATTTTTTATTATATTTAATTATTTCTATAATCTTTTTAATTTTTATATCTTTTTTATAATTTTTTATTATAATATTATAATTTTAAAAAAAACTAATTATAATTATAATAATAATTATTAAAATATATACTATTATTATTAATTATCCTAATTTTAATAATAAAAAAGGAAGTTTTTTATTATCTTTCTTTTTTCTATAATCAACTTATTATAAAAAAACATTTATTATTATATTTTCAATATTAGATTTATAATATATAATAAAATTATAATGTATAAAAATTTTTAATTATTTTATTTATCTTATATTAAAATATTTTAAAATACTAAAATATATTAAGCTCTTATAATTACTATAAATAATAATTTAAAATTATAATTTTTTTAAATATTTTTTTCATTTATATATAATTATAATAATAGTTAGTATTTCTTAATTAAAAATTATATAATTCTATTTTATTAAACTTTTTTTATTATAAAAATATATAAGTATCTAATATTTTTCTATATCTTATTATAAAAAATATATTTTAATATTAAATTTTAAAATATCAATCTCTATTATTATTAATTTCTTCCAATTAAAAAATAAAAATATAATATCAATATTAAATTTTTTTTTAATATATAAAAATATAATATATTACTTATTATTCCATTTTTATAAATAATTTTTATATAATAATCTTATTACTAATTCTATTTTTATATTATATTATAATAAAAAGTAGTTATAGAAATTAATAAATCTTAAAAAAAATTATAATTTTTTAATTATTATTAATAATAATTAATTTTAAATTACTTTAATTTTATTAAAATTTATTATTATATTTTGTATTAATATAATAAATCCTAAGAATTTAACTTATTCTTAATAAAATTAATATTTCTTTATTTTAATAAATAATAATATTTTCTTAAATTATTTTAATATATTATATATATATTTAATATAATCCTTCAAAATCTTTAAATATATAAATATATTATTTAGATAAATAATAATATATATATTTAATAAATGATAAAATAATATATTAAATAATATCTAAAAGCTAATTAAGATATTAATAAATTTAAATAATAGTATTAAATATTTAAATAATCTATATTTCATTTTAAATACTATCTTTTATTCTTCTTTTATAATAATATACAATAGATTATAAATATTATAAAAATCAAATCTTATAAATATCGCTATATTTTATAATTAATCAAATAATCAGAAATAATAAATACTAATTTTTAATAATAATATTATTTAATCTTTTATAATTAATATAAAACTATAGTAAACTATCTTTTTTCTTAACAAAAAGAATTAATACACTTACTAAAAATATTAATTTTTTAATAAATCCTTTTTTTATTATTTTATTAATATAAGCATGTAATATTATATTTTTTAATAAAAAATATTTATAAATTAAATTAAAAAAAGATATCTTATCTTATATTAATAAAATCTTATAATCTTAAAATTAATATTTTAATAATTATTCTACTATTTTCTTCATAAATAATTATTTAAAATTATAGTATTCTGGTAATATAAAATATAATAATATAATTTATATATCTATTATTATTACTATTACTTTAATTATTAAAATATCTTCTTTAAATAACATTTCTATTAATAATATCTTATCTATAATACTTATAATTTAAACACAAAAGTTTATATCTTAATATATTTAAATATATCCCGCTTATCAATTTATATTTAAATTATTCTTTTGAAACCATAATAAATTAAAAATTATATTAAATATTTTTATTTTTATAATATTAAAATTTATTTCTTTTTAATAATTATCAATTATTAATAAAAATAATATAATAATATATATCATATTATATAAAATTATAAATATACTATTAATTACTTTAAATAATACTATTTCTTCTTTTCTTATTATCAGAATTTTACATTATTATATATATTACATTGCTATAAAATTAAATAATATTACATAATCTATTATTATTTTTATTATATATTACTTATTTTTCTATAATAATTATATTATCATAATTAATTATAGGGTATAATCTTATTATTATTATTTAATTATTATTATAAATAATCATAGTTTATTATATATACCCTTTTATCCAATAGATATTTTATTATTTCTATTTATTTTTTAATTTTAAATTTAATAGTATGGTTATAAATATAGAATAATGGTAATTTTTTTAATAATAATTTTATAAATTATAATTAAGATATAGATTTTCTTTTTTATATTTTAAAAATTTATATTATAATATATATATTTTAATTATATTAAGTTTTATTACTTTTTTTTATTTTTATCCTTAAAATAAAACTTTATAAAATAATAAATTATAAATTATTATACAAATAATATTTCTTATAAAAATTTTAAAGATTTTTTATTTTTATTATTAATATGATTAATATTAAAATATAATAAGATAGCTTGTTTTAAAATCAGCTAAAATTATAATTAATTTCTAAATTCTTTTTTTCAATTTTTTAAAATATAAAATCTAAAAAATATCTTTATATTAATTAAATAATTTAGTATATAGTATATTAAAATAAATTATATAATTAGAAACTTTACCATCTTATTTTAATTATAATAAAATATAATTAATATTTTCTTTATTATTTAAATCTTTAAACTAATTAATTATAATTTATTTAAAAAATACTCTATATTATAAATTCTAATATATTTTCTTTATTATATATTTTTATAATAAATAATATTAATTATTTAGTTAGAATATTATATAATTGATTAAAAATATATTATACTTTTAATTACTTCCTAATATTCTTAAATAATAAAAGATTTAAAAAAAAAAATTTAAATTAATAAATAAAAAACTATATTTTATTATAATTTCTTATATAAATATTTGATTTAAGAAAGAGTTTTATAATTTAAATCATTATTATAATATCAAATTTATTAAATTCTTTAATTTTTAAAACTGGATTTTCTTATTCTATTATAAAAATAAGTATAATAATATCTGATATTTTAAAACAAATACTATATTTTCTAGTAAAAGCTAATATAATTATATAAAATAGTTAAAAAATAATTTAATAAGATATTAGGTTATATATTATTATAATAATATATTTTATATAAATATAGAAATTAAAATAATTTATAAAATTTAATAATTAAATTATTAAATGAAGAGTTAATTTATATATTTTTATATATTAAAGATAATAGGGTGTAAATAGTAGTATTTATTATAAAATCATCTTTTATTTATAGATTTTCTATCTAGTAATGATCTTTTATAAGAAGTAGGTATTAATATATTAATTCTGTTGTATTATACACACAGCACCGTGCTGTGCTGCCAGAATGGCTGGGCTGGCTTTAAGGCCTGACAAATATTATTTATATTATTATTATTATTAATTATTTTATTTCTATAATTAAAATAAATATTATTTTTTAAAACCAGTTTCTTACTATATAATATTATTTTTATAAAATTATAGATTTTTTATATTATACTTATCTTAATATCAAATATAATTATTATTTAACTTATAATCAAAATTATTATTATTTGTAAAAATCTTTTAAGATACCTAATTATATTATTATTTTTTCTATTATTATAGTTATTATTATAGTTTATTAAGTTTTCCTATATTAAATAGCAATTATTATAATTATCAATCTGGGTTAAATTATTATAAAACTTCTTATTAAATTAATCTATTTCCAAATTTTTTTACTACTTATCAATTAAATTTCCAGAATCTTTAATAAAAATTAACTATTTTCTTTATTATAAATCATCTTTAATATAAATAACTATATAATATTAATTCCTATTATTATAATAGGAAAGATTATAAACCTTTAAAGTTTAATAAGATTATTAAATATAATAAGACTAATAAAATCTTAAAGAAATATTAAAATTACTAGGTTATAAAAGTTATAAAGAAATATAGAATTAATTAAATTAATAAGAAATATAAAATTAGTTAATTATATAAATATTATTAAACTATAAAATCTCATAAATTTTTAAAAATTTATAAAATTAATAGATTTATAAGAATTATCTAATTTATTAATTATTAATAAAATAATATTTATAAGATTAACTCTATAAATTATAAATTTAAAAAAAAAGATTTTTAAATTAAATAATTGTTACGAATCTACGTAACAGAACGTACCTCAGAGACTGACCACCCACGCAGAATCAGTTTCTATATTAGTTGTTAGATTCTAGATCTAGTATAATTAGATTATACCTTATCTTTATAATATTATTTTTTATAGTAGTAGAGTTGCTGAAAAAATAGCTAAATAATTTAGATATTAATATTATATAAATTTCTAATCTGCTAATAAATAATAATTCAGAAGTATCCTATATATTCAATTAATTAGAGATATTTTAGTATAATATATATTAGTGGTAGATTGGTAAACAAACTATTAAACTACAATAGATTAATAAATAAGCTATTAAACTATGGTAAACTGATAGATGATTTATTAAATTATTATATTTACTTTTATAAATATTTATTATGTATATAAGATTATTGTTAGGACTAATGAAAAATTCTATTCTTTATTAATTAATATTAATTATAATATAGTAATTTAATTTTATTATTTATTTTATTATTATTATATACTCTATCTATAGCTTTTAACTTTTATCCTTAATTTTATTTATACTCTCTTAAACTAAGATCTAACAGTTAAAGATTGAAAATCAGAAGTTTAAAATAGAATTCGCTATCTCTAATATTTCAGTAATAAAAATAAGTATAATATTTTAATCAATCACCCTTAATTTAATAAAAAAGTATATAAATAAAAAAAAATATCAAGATTTATAATTATAAAATTAAGAATTTTAGATTAAAATCCGAAAAATCAGAATTTGATTTAGAATATAAGTTAATATTAGATAGCAATAATAATTATATAGTACTTAACTGGATCGAAGACCCGGAGAATAACAGATCTGTAGTAACTACCTAAATCTTTCCATATACTCGACTCACTAAACAACAAAGGCAAGTCTCAAACCTCAAACCTCTCTCACTAATCCCAGCTTCATTCATACTCTCCCAAACTAAGACCCAGCAGTTAGAGACTGAGAGTCAGGAGTTCAAAGCGGAACTCGCTACCTCTGGTACTTCGGTAACAGGGGCAGGTGTAACAATAATATTAAAGTAATTTTTATAAAATCTAATTTTATATATATTTAAATAGATTTTTTTAAATTACAAAATATTATATATAATCCTGATAAATTATTAGTTATATTTATTAATAATTTTATTTTTATATATCTTTATATTTTAAAAAATAATCTTTTTTTTTTATTTTTTCTTATATTTAATATAAAAATAATCTTTTTAAATTAGATATTTATAAGTATAATATTAATTATAATAATATTTATAATTTTATATAAAATATTTAAAAATTTTAAAAAATTATATATTTTTTTATTTTTATAATCTTTTTTTATTAGTTTTTTTATTTTATTTTGTGATTTTATATCTTTTATTAGAGTATATATATATATATAATATTAATTAAATAATAAATTTAAATTTTAGAAATTCTTAATACACTTTATATAATATAAATATTTCTCAGGTTCTTATATAAAATTAATTTTTAATTAATCTTTTTATTTAATTAAAAAAAATTTTAACTTCTTTTTTAATTAAAATCTTATTTTTTTTTAATATTTTAACTAAAATTTTCTCTATTTTTTATTTTTATATTTCTTTATAATAATTAGTAGGAGTTTGGGAGCTTCTAAATAGATATTATTAATTTGATATAATTTTAATAATAAGATATGGAAAACATTATAATTTTTTATTATTTTTAATAATTTTAATTAATAAACTTGGCTTCTTATAATATTTAATATCTCAAATGATTTTAAAAATCAAGCTTTTAACTTTTATATAAATTATTTTATTTTAATATATTGATTTAAAAGTAATACCTTCTATCTTATTTTAAAAATTAGGGTTTTAATTTTCTTTTTATTAATTTATTATATATAATTATTCTAAATTTATAATATTTCTAATTAATAGATTTCATAATATAATTCTAATTTTTAAAATTTATCTTTAGTTCCTAGAATATTGCTTGTTAGATAATAATTTATTATAAATTATAGGTAATAGCTATATTTTATAAAAAAAAGTGATATCTTAATAATAACTTGATATATATTATTATATATAAATATAGTAAGGAATAGTATTCTAATTTAATTATTTTATAAATAATTATAATAATTTTATAAATATTGTTTTATAATTATATTAACCCTTTTCATCTAACTATCTATTTTTAAGTGGTTAATTATTAATTATTAATTTTCTATATAAACTATTTTATAAAGTATTATTATAAATTTACTTATAAATTAATAATTTTAATTAAAAATAAAGTTTTCTAGTATCTCCTTTTTAATTAAATATTATATATAAACTTTTACTAGCTTTTTTATTAAAGGTTTTTTAATATAAAGTAGGTAAATTTCATTAATTAATTTATTATAATAAGTATTATATTATATTTTAATAAATCATTTCTTAATAATAGGTTTTTAGATTTTATTAATTTTATTATAAAGTTTATCAAAATCAATTATTATAATTAATATAGCAATTTAAGTAATAATAATTTACTTATTTTAAATATTCTTAATAATTTATTTCTTTAGTAGTTATTACATATTAAAATATATTAATAAATATATAATATATAGCTAGAAAAATAATAGTTTTTTAAAAAAAAATTTAAAATCTTAGTCTTATTAAAATAACTTATTAATAATAAATTGCAAATCTTTATAAATATTTTTTTCCTAATTTTTAGATTATTTAATATAATAAAATTTTTTTTAAATAGAAGTGTTTTATTATTTCTTAATTTATAATTTCTTATATATTTATTTTATTTTTAATGGATTTCTTTTATAATTTTATTAATTTTTACATCTTTTTTATATTTTTTAATAATATTTTTAATTAAAGATATGGAAATTATTATTATTATTATAAAGGTCTTTATTAAGATTTACTAAATTATAATAATTAGCTGTCTTTTTTTTAATAATAATAAAAGTAATAGTTTATTATTATTATTTTTTTAATAATTAGCTTGTTTTAAAAAGGTATTTACTGTTATATTCTTTTTTTTAAAATAATATATAATTTTAAAATCTAGTTTTATTAGTTTTTTAATTTATTTAATTTATCAAAAATTAAACTTTTTTAATATTATAAAATATATTAGGTTTTTGTGATTATTAAATATAATAATTATAAATTAATAATTTTTAAGATAGTATAATTATTTTTAAAGGATTTTGATTATTATTAATAACTTTTAATTAAATATAGAATAGTTTTTTTTACTAAAATCATTTTTTTATTATAAAAAGATACCAGATATTAGTAATTATTTTTATATTATTATAAAAAATATATTTTTATTATATAACTTAATATATCAATTTCAATAATTATTAAAAAATATAATTAGAAATATTTTAAAATTTCTTTAGATTTTCCAATAAATATTTTTTTAAATTTTTATAAATATATTTTTTATTTTATAGTTTTATAATCATTTTTATTTCTTTTATAATAAATTAATAAATAGTAATAATATTAGATTATAATATAAAATAAATTATTAATAAATTTTAATAAAATTTAAAAATCTTATAAATTTCTTAATTATTTTAAATCAAAATTACTTTTTTATCATTTTAATCTTATTTTTAATTATTATAAGGTCTTAATTTAATATAATAAATTTTAAAAATTTTATTAAAATTTTAAAAATTTTATTAAAATTTTAAAAATTTTATTAAAATTTTATAAAACTGGTATTTTTTTAATTTAATAAATAGATTAGTTTTTCTTAAATATTTTAAAATATTTTACATATTTTTGATCTAAGTTTTTAAATTATAAAAATAAATAATAATATTATTAAAATAGATTTAAATATAGATATTAATTATATCTTATAAAATTTTATTAAATAATACTTAGAAAATTATTAATATATTTATTAAATTAAATGGTATAATATAATATTTATAAAGATTATATTTGATATAAAAGATTATTTTCTATTCTTCTTTTATGATAATTTTAATTAGGTTATATATATTTTATCAATCCAGTTTTATAAATATTATTATTGATTAAAAATTATTGAATATATTATTAATTTTTAGTAAAAGGTAGTGATTTTTAATTATAATATTATTTAAATCTTAATAATTTATATATAATTATAATTTCTTATCTTTTTTTTTAATAAATAATATTAAAATATTTATATTTGATATTAAGGTTTAAATAAATTTTTTTATTTTTATTTTTTTAATATGCTTTTTAAAAGCTTGATTTTCTTTAATAAATAATTTATAAATCAGCTTAAAAAATAGTCTTTTTCCTTTTTTAAGAGGTATTATATGGTTTTATAATTAATAGTTTAGTAGGTAATCTATATTTTTTTTTATAAAAAATATTTAAAAGTCCTTATATTTCTTTAAAGCTTTTTTGTTTTTTTCCTTTACTATAGGGTCTTATATTATATTAATATAATTAATTAATTTAATTTTATTTTTAAATTATTCTATAAAATCTTCCTTATTAATTATATTAATAATAATGATGGCTATAGAACCAATTTAAACAAATATAATTTATCTCATAATTTAATTAATATAAAGATTATATTTCTGGAGTTAATTTAGATTTAATATAATATTAAAAAACTTAATATTAATAAAATTAAAATAAAGATCTTTTTAATAATCATCTATTTTTATTTATATTATTTTAGTAAAATATATTATTTTATTAGATAATATTAGGGTTTTATTAATAGTTTTAAGATTTATTAATTTTTTAAATTTTATTATTCTCATATATTTTATTAATACAAAATTCTTAATTATAAAATAAGAAAATGTTCTATTATTAATTAAGATTCTTATTTTTCTTTTTTTCTTTTCTTAATTAAGGTCTTTTTTTATTATAAAATATAATAATAGGTTTTATTATTTTTTAATATTATTAATAATAATTATAATTTTATTACTAAAATAGTAGATATTTTAGGTTAAAAATAAAGAATTATTTATTATTTTTAATTTTTTTTATTAAAGGTTTTTAATTTTTATCATCCTATTTTTTTTTAATTTATCTTTTTATTTCTTAAAGTATTTTATTATTTTATATCCTTTTCTTTAATAATAATAATAGTAGTTATTTAAAATTTTATTATTCCCCAGAAATCTATTTAAAGTTTTATTTAATTAATATTTTTAAAAATAACCAAGCTATATATTATTATTTTTATTTATTAAGAAGTAACATCTTATATTTTTTTAATAAATATAAAATAGATTGTATTTTTTTAGATTATTATATAAAACTTTGTTTTTAATAGTTTATTAAATTATTATTATAATATTTTTAAATTAATTAATCTTAATATCCCAGGTATTAATAAGGTTTTATTATAATTTATATTTTAATTTTTTAAAGTATAGGTAAATATATTTTTATATCATATTAATAACTTACTTTTAAAGATTAGGAATTATATTATATAATTAATGATTTTCTTATTTTATTTAATAATAAGAATAGTTTTAATATATATTCTTTTTTATTTATTATATTGAAATAATAGTTAATTGCTGTTTTAAAAGCTATTTATAAATTAAATTTTGTTAATTAATTTCTTATTCCTTATTTTACATTTTTACAAGTTTTTATAAAGAATTATACTTATTTTCCGGCTATATTTTGTAGAAGTATTAATATATAGTTAATTTAATATTTATTATTAATAAATATAATATTATTAATTATAAAATATAAATAGATTTAATATAAAAAAATTATTATATTTATATAATTATTTTTAAAAATATTTAATAGCTTATACAATTTTATAAATTATTTTATATAAAATAATTAAATAAATATAATTTAACTTATTTAATTAATCTAATTTATAAAATTAGTTTTAAGAAAAATCTAGAATTATTATTTTATAAAAATATAATAAGTCTTACTTATATTTATAAAATTTATAATTTATTTATTTATTATTTTTAAAGGTAATAAGAGGTTTTTTATTAGAACTAAATTTTATTAAAAGATTTTATAATCTTTTATATCAGTATTTATCAAGATTAACATAATAATAAAATATATAATATTATAATAATTAACAGGTTTATATAAATAATTAGATAAAATATTATATTATAGGATATATTGATAACTTATTAAATAATATAATATAAAAAGTATTCCAGAAAGAAAATAATTGAATAAATTATCTAATATTAAATCCTATTAATATTAAATAAATTGTTTATATATATAAAAGTAGTTATTAATATATTTAAAACTAGTAAGCCCTTAATATAAGACCTCTTATATATTATTATATTATCATATGGTATTCTGGCTGCTAGCGCTACAACAGCTATTATAGCACTGGGCCTCGTGGCGTCACGCCGTGCGGCGTGACATTATTAATAAGTTATTTTAATGAGATTAAGATTTTAAAATTCTTTTTAAGAAGCTATTATTTCTCTGATTAAATATTATATATTTATTAATATATTTTAATATATAATAAAGAAATAAATTATTAAGAATATTTCATCAGTAAAAAATGTGTGTTGCCTCGCGGACCTTAGAGGGCCTCGCGAGGTTCCGAGGCCTGTAAAGATTTCTGGCCTCAGAGAGCCTCACGAGATCTGATTTATATTATATTTTTAAAAAAAAATAATAAACACCTGATATCTAAAAACTTATAACTATTAATAAATTAAATTTAATCAGAATATTACTATAGTCTGATAAAATAACAACAAACACTTGATATTTATAAATTAACAATTATATTATAATTCTAATCAGTAGTTATAATATCATATCCTTAAAAATAATTAATACTTATGTAATATTTAATAGTTTATATTATATTCTTTTTGATAATAGATATTTATAATTTTATTATAATTATATATGTTTTGTAATAAATATTTAATATTTATAGTCGTATTAAATAAAATAATTGATAAGAAAATTTTGTTTAATTATTATTATTATTATAATTATTATTATTATTACTATTATTATTATTATTATATAAAAATAAAATTAATCAGACTTTTTATTAATTATTTAATAATTTTTTTACTTATTACCTAAAGATTTTAATAAATTATAACTATTTATTATTATTTAATTAATATCTTTTTAAATTCTATTTTTCTATTTTTATTAATTTAAATAGTATATTAAGGAAGATTAGCCTAAAATTTAATATTAAAATGAGTATTAATATATAATTTGGTTAAATTTTTATAATATTATATCTATATTTTAAAATAATAGATCTATAAATTATCGACTATTATATCAAAAACATCTATAATAAATTAATATTGATAGTATTTTTTATAAGATAATAAAAATCTGATTTATTTTGTAAGTTAGTTAATTTCTTATTAATTTTTATATTTTTAATACCAGATTCTTATAATTTTAAATTAATTTAAAAATATACAATAACTTGAGTTAAAATAATAAAATTCAAATAATTTATTAATAAAAAATCCTTTATATTTCTATTTTTTATTAATTTTTAATAATAATATATTAATATAGTTAAAATAATTAAATATATAAAGATTTTTTATAAAAATTATTAATAAATTTATAATATTTAAAAAAAAATTATAATATATCTTTTTACTATTATTAATATTTATAAGAAATACTAGCCTTTAAAAATTAATAAGAATTTTAATATATTTATTATAATTTAAAATATCTATATTTTTTAAATAATAGATATTTTTAACAATATCTTGAGTAACTTTTATTATATAAGTATAAAAACTTTTAATTTATTGATGAAATTATAAATTAATTAATATATATTTATATATCATTAAATAAGATATAAGAGATTAACTATTAAAATAAATAATACTAATAAATTCAAAATATTTATTATAAATTTTAGGAAATATCTTTAAATATCATTCTTATTTATTTAAATCTTATTATTAAATTATTAGATAAATATATCATACTTAATTTTATTATATAATTAAAATTCAGAAATTAAAAAAAATTTATAAATTGATTTTTTATAATTAATATCAGAGCCAGTATTAGATTATAAGAAGTTGATGGGATTTAATAAAAAAAAAAAAATTAAACTTTAATTTAAAATTAATAATAATAAATTAGCTTTTAAACGAGTTATATTCTAGAAATAAAATAATAAAAAAATAATATTAATTTTTATTAATTTAATAAAAAACCTAGAAGTAGAATATAATTTTTCTATTTGATTATTAATATATTATTTAATTTATTAGTTTTTATTTAAGATTATATTAATTTATAATTATTATTTATTATAAGATTAATATTAATATTAGAATTATTATAATTATACTTTTATTAGTTAATTTTCTAAATTAATTAAATATAAAAGATGCAGGGAGTCTGGTAAAAAATATTTATCAATTAAAAAAAATATATATATATTTTTTAAAAATATTAAAATAATAGAATTATAATTTTTAAAAAATATAAAAAATCTAAAGAAATTTAAAAATTATAATTTTTAAAAAAAAAATTATCTAGAATATTTAATAAAAATTAAAATATTATGTTTTGATATAAATAGTAAATGTGTTTTATTTAATATTAATTATTTAGAAATATTAAAAATTTGTAATCTGGTATAATTAATTTATTATTTTTTAATTATTCAATGTTTAATATTTATTATTAAAATATTAATAGATATTGATTTCAAAATCTTATTTGTGAATCCAAAAAAGATTTTATAAATAGGATTAATATATTTATATTAATTATTTAATGTTTAATATTAATTATTTTTAATTATATTTAGGATTTTCTTATTATAAATATAAAGTATATTATATGTATAGAGATTGATATAAATATTAATAAAAAAATTAATATTATTTATTAAATATAAATATATTTAAAAATCAATCTTATTAATAAAAATGATTTTTCTATTAATATTATCAATAAAATTAAAGAGTATTTTAAAAATAATTTATATTAAATTATAATTATTATATTATTTCTTACTAAGGTTTGATTTAAGATTAGTAATTATTAAAAGATTAAATTTATAGTTAATAAAATTATCTTTAAATTAAAAAATTAATTTGATATAAGTTAGGTAATATCTGTAAAAAGTTCCCTAGTATCTTTTACTTTTATAGAAAACAAAGTTGTAACGCGGTAAATGATTTCGAAATAGAAATGGTTTAATATATTATATTTAAATAGAAGTAATTTCTAGATTTTAAAAATCTTTTATTAAAATTATAATTTGATTATATAATTAATAAGATATATTATTAAATTAAATATAATTATCTAGATTTTAATTATTTGATATTATCCCTTATCTAATTATTTTTAATTTATAAGGTTTAAGAAAGGTAGTAAGCTTTTAATTAAAATCTAAATATTTATAAATATATGTGATTTTTTGAATTATTTATATAATACTTTTTTTAATAGAATGGTAAGATTTTTTAAAATAATATCTATCTAGAAATAGCTATTAGATGTCTAATTTATTTGGTATTTATAATTTTCTGAATATCCGATTATTTAAAGTATTATCCGGTATATTATTTAGTTTAATAAAAGCTTTTATTAGACTTTTATTATTTAATTGAATTTTAGGTTTAAGCTATAATAAAGCTGTTGAAGTTTCAAGTTATTAATAAATTTTTAATCTATCTTATATATTTTTTAATTTCAGATTTTATATTAGATTAGGAAAAACTAATCGAAAATACTTTAAATAAAATCGGTTTTTAAAAAAAGCTTTAAGATTTAATTTTTTTATTTTAAAAAGAAACTTTTTTTAGTAAGTAGCTATAATCTATTAATTATAATTAATATAATTTAATATTCGATACTTTTCCTTTATTTAAATATAATATTAAAACTCTAAGGTATTTATTAATTATTTATTAAGATATCTAAATTAATGGATAGTATTAGTATAATAATTTAATTAATATATTTTAATTATATTAAATATATTTAAAATTTTAAATTTAATTTCTTATTTCTTATTAATTTCATTTTTTTATTATTTTTATTTTTAATTTTTTTTTTTATTAATTAAAATCTTTAATTAATATTAAATAGAAGATATTTTAAAAAATATTATTTTATTTTTTTTATTTATACTTTTAAATTACTAAATTTTAAAATAAAGAAAAGATATTTTTTATTTAATTAAAAATTTATTAAAATTCTATTAATTATTTAAAATTTTTTACCTTATTATTGAATTATTTATAAGAATAATTTAAAGAAATTAAAAAATTTAAAATATATTGATAATCTAATTTAGATTTAATTAAAATTTTATAAATATTTATATTAATAAAAAAATCAATTTAATTAATTTAAAATATATTAGAAAATTTTAAAATAAAAATTATATAAAAGATTAGATTTTAAAAATATATATAAATAAACATTAGTAAATTAATAAAAATTTAAAAAAATAAGTTTAAATTTATATTATTTAAAAATATTAATAATCTTTTTTTTTTTTTATTAAAATAGATCTATAATAAGTTTTTTTTTAAATATTTTATAATAATAATAATCATATTTTAATATATTTAGATAATATTTTTTTAAATATATGACATCCACTTTATAAATAAGATATGATTTTATATTAATATTAAAAATATTTATATATTTTATATAATCTATAATTTACCTATATAAATAAGGTATATATAAATATGTATAATTATTAATATATATAAGATTAATATTAAATTTTATTGAATTATTAAAATCTTCTTCTAATTCTCATTTATTTAATAATTCTAGTATTTTAAATATAATATTTTAAATATTAATATCTATTTATAATTTTTATTATTTATTAAAGTATATCTTTTTAAATATAATTAATAATAATATAAAAAGAATTTAAATAAATATAAATAGTTAATTATATATATTAAAAAATAGGTTATTTATTATTAAATAAATAAATTATAATTTTTTATTTTTAGAAAAATTTATTAAATAAGTAATATCTATATAGTATAAATATTAAATTATATAATAATATTTTTTAAAAATTTATTAATATTTAAAAATAATATATAAAATCTGAATTTATAATTTAAATACTTATATATCTTATTATTAATTATATTAATATATTTTTAAATAAATATAAGTATTATTTTTATTATACTTTTAAATAAAAGTATAT
Source organism: Dactylellina parvicollis (assembly GCA_036971385.1). NCBI lineage: Eukaryota > Fungi > Ascomycota > Orbiliomycetes > Orbiliales > Orbiliaceae > Dactylellina > Dactylellina parvicollis. The sequence continues at coordinate 27,194 of JAJTUD010000027.1, read as the reverse complement.
ATTAGATTATTAATATATACTAACTATTTAAAAAAATATTAAATATAATTTATAAGTTTTTAATAAAAATATTAATAAAGTTTAAATCTAGAAATCTTCTAAATATAAATATAAAATTGATATTTATATTATCTATTATAATATCTAAATATTTTTAAAATAGATATAAAAAAAGTGGTTTTAAATGATAATAATCTGATATTAAAATATTTATCAATATCTATTTTTAAGACCTTTAATTATATAAACTATTTTACAGACTTATAATTTATATAATTAATAAATAGGTTAAAAGGATTTTTGATTAATTTATTAAAAATATTAAAGTATTCTTCCGGCTATCTAGTATTTAATAGAATTTTTATATAAAATTTAATCAGATCTTTATTAATAATAGAATTTAAAAATAATAATAGATATAATTTATTAGATATCTATTATTTAAATAAAATTATAAATTATTTAATATTTATTAAAATCTTTTATAAAATAATTTTATATTTCTAAAAATGTATTTTTTTTTTATAATAATTTTGCTAATTAGTATGATTATAAATTTTATTATAATAATAGCATTTAATTAATATAATTACATAACTGAGAAACTAGTAAATAATAATCAATATCTGATATAAAATTAAAAAACTAAGAATATTTAAAAATAATAGGTGATTTATTTCTAGATAACTATCAGACTTATAAAAAACTAATAATATTTATTAAATTAACCAGAAAATTTATAAAGAAAATCTATAGATTATAATAATTTAAATAAAAAAATAAATAACTCCAAATATCTCATTAAAACTACTATTAATATAACAAATATTATTTAGAAAGATTTAAAATTATAAAAAATTAATAATATATTATTATTTTTAAATTAATTTAATATAAATATAGGAATATCTGAAATTTTAAATTAAAATTTATAATTATATATTAAAAATTTAATAATTACTACCTTTTTTTTATCTTAATTTATATATAAAACAGCTTATTAATAAAATATATAATCTTTTTTCTAAATTAATAATATTTAAAAATATTAAAAAATAATAGCTAATCTTAATAATATAGAAAATACTAGATATTATAATTAAAAAAAAATAATTAAAATAATAATAAATTTATATTTTATTAAATAATTTAATTTAATTTAATCTTTACCTATTTCTTTTCTAATATTATTAAATAGATATTTAAAATCTTCTATAATTTATACCTGACTGAAAAGGAAGGTTTAGTTGAACCTCTGCGACCTAGGATTTATACCTGATCTTTTTGAAAAATATGTTGTTTTTAGTTAATTTAGAAATTTGAAAAAATAAAAAATGATATTATTATATTCGGTTATAGTTTCAACTTTATAATATAAAAAATTAATATTATTATAAGATTGGTATTATTATAAGATTACTGGGCTGTAGTTTAGAATTAGGAGTTATTTAATACACTGGTTTACAAGATTTTCATGTAACATCTGATAAAATTAAAGTAGCTAGCCTTTTTTTTAGGATTTTCAGTTAGGTTTAAGTGCTGTAGTGCAGCCTTCTTGTTAAATTTATATATTAAATATATTTTATTAATTTTTTAAAAAATTATTTTAAAGTTATAAATATATTATTATAATGAATTCTTAATATTTATAATAAATTTAAAATTATTAAGCTGATATTAAATATATCTATTATTATAATATATTTATATATATTAAGAAAAATTGTTCTAAAAACCTAGAATCTTCTCTATTAATAAAAAAAAAGGATTTAAATAATATTTTTAATAAATTCATTTAAAATAATAAAGATTTTTAATAAAATATTTTAAATAATAAATATTTATTAATATTTTTAATTTTTATATCTTTATCTTTATTTTTTTTATTATAATTGATATTATAAATATTTCTTATATTATTATCACCTTTCTTATATAATTATAGCCTAAATTTAATTTTAATAATATTTTTATTATTCTTAATAATATTATAATAAATGTTAGTAAATTAGTAGAAATTAGTGGAAATAAAAATAGATTAACAAAAATTAGTAAAAATAAGAAAAAAACTACAGCTATAATCAAAATAAGTAAATAATAATATAATCTTAATAATATAATCTTAATAAATATTTAATAAAAATTAATAAATATCTATAATTACTGATATATAAAGGAGTAAGAAGATTATACTTCCAGATAATAATAATAATAATAATACTATTAATAATAATATAATTATAAAAAGTAGTATAATAATAAGAACTAAAACTAAAAAAGTTTAAAAAAATTAATTAAATATAAAAAATTAATAAATTATTAAATACTTAAAATTAATTAATATCTTTTAATAATTTCTATTAATTTTATAATTAATATTATAAGATTAAATAATAATATAAAAAGAAAAATTAAAAAAATAAATAAAATAATTATTAATAAAAATTTTTCCAATTTTAAAAATAAATTTTCTATTCTATTAAAAACTTTTAATATTTATTAATAATTTATAATTAATAAATTTTTATATAAATTTGGTTAAGATAAAGATAATAATAGGGTTTGATAATTAAAATATAATTTATTTTTATTTTAAATTTTATAATAATATACTAAATTATATTATAAATTAAAATAAATAATCAGATGTTTAAAGAAATATAATAAATATTAATATATTTTTAGATTATATATAATTATATAATATTATTCTTAATATTGATAAGATTTAACTTAATATTTAATATATTAAAAATTATGTTAAAAAATTTAATTTTAAAATTTAGGATTTTAATAATGATAGGATATTAAATACTTATAGTTTAATTATTATTAATAATAATTTTTTAAATCAAAAAACCAAAATTCTTTTTTATATTTATAAAAATTAAAAATTTATTAGTTAAATAGATTTAAATAACGAGTAGAAAATGGGTTTTATCCAGAAGATAAAAGATTCTATATATTTTAAAATAATATTAAATATAATAATTATTAAGGATTAAAAATCTATTAAAAATTTATTATTTAATAATATAAATCTAATCAAATCTACTTTTATTAAAATTAAAGAGTTAATTTTTGATATTTTTTTTTTAAAAAAGAAATTATAAAATAGGTTTTTATTTATAACTTATTTTTAAATAATATACAATTTAATAAGAAACTTATATATAATTATAAATAATTAATATAAATTATTTATAAATAAGAAAGAAAAATTGTTATAATTAAAAAAGCCTTAGAAATAAAAAATTTAAATAAGAATATTAAGAAATATAAATATTATATCAAATTTTTTTTAAATATTATTAATTTTTTATTTATTTATTAATAATTTAGTTATTTAAAGCAGTGAAATGTTAAAAAATAATTTAAATATTATTAAACTAATAATAATAATAAATAAAATAAAAATGTTAATTAATATTTTTATATTTTATTTAAATAATTATTTAAGCTTTATATTTATGTTTTTTTTTAATACCTATCTATATTAAAATATAATAGCTTAATTTAATAAATTTTAAATAATTATAAAGAAGATTTAATCAGATATTATAAATTTTATAAAATTGGATAATATAATAATTATAATAAATAATAAAAATCTGATTTTTTAAATTTAATTCAATGTTAATTATAATAAATCTACTAATATAACTAACAATATCTTATAATAAATTTTATTATTAAATAATATTATTAAAAAATAATTAGAAGATTATAAAAAATTAATAATAATTAATAATAATGTTATAAAAGAATTGTTTAAAATCTATACAATTATATATAAAGATTGATAAATAAATAATTTTCTAATATTAGTTAAAAGAATGTGATTGAATAAAATTAAATAAAAGTAGATAGTAAATACTGGGAAATTAATAATAAAAATAAAATAAAAATAAGATAAATAAAAATAATAAGAAATATTTAATATTAAAATAATTTTATAGATGGCTAAATATATTATTTATAAAGGGTAATTAATTAATAAAAATTAAATAGATTTTAATAATTTGTAAATAGTTGTAGATTTTATATAAAAGTAATAAAATAAATAGAATTAGTGATAAAATAATAGAATAATAGATAATCTTGGGGTTATTAATATATTATAAATAATAATATTTTAATATTGAGAAGGTAATAATAAATGTTTTGTAACTACTAACTATTTTCTTATATTTATTATAAGTTTAAATATTTATTAGAAGAATAAATTTTAATAAGAATTTTTGATATAATATATTAAGTATAATATAAATTTATTCTAATTTTAAAACATCTAAGAATAGTTCCTGGAGAATTTCTATAGTTTTGGGTTATAGGTGTCAGGTTTCTGGCTGTTGTATGGTTATTTTCCGTCACGATTTCATTTTTTACTGATGTTAAAACAAATAAATTATTACTATTTAAACTGTTATACTAGCTATAATAATTGATTTTGATAAACTTTATAATAAAATTAATAAGATCTAAAGACCTGTTGTTAAAAATAATTCATTAGAATATAATATAATATTTATTATAATAAATTAATTAATTAAATTTGCTTATTTTATATCTTATATTAAAAAGCTTTTAATAAAAAAATTAAAAAAATTTATATATAATATTTGATTAGGGAGGAGATACTAGAGAATTTTATCTTTAATTAAGATTATTAATTTATAAATAAATTTATAATAATATTTTATAAAATAATTTATATAAAAAATTAATAATTAACAAGTAATTATTTACAAATAGATGGTTAGATAAAAAAAGTTAATATAATTATAAAATAATATTTATAAAATTATTATAATTTATAAAATAATTAGGTCAGAATACTACCCTTTATTATATTTATATATAATAATATATATCAAATTATTATTAAAATATCATCCTTTTTTATAAAATATAATTATTATTTATAATTTATAATAAATTATTATTTAGCAAGTGATATTTTAATAACTAAAAATAGATTTTAAAAATTAGAACTATATTATAAGACCTATTAACTAGAAATACTATAAACCTAGAACAATTATATATAATAAACTAATAAAAAAAGAATTAAAACTTTAATTCTTAAGATAAAATAAAAGATATTATTCTTAAATTAATATATTAAAACAAAATAATTTATATAGAAATTAAAAGCTTGATTTTTAAAATTATTTAAAATATTAAATATTATAAAAAGCCGAGCTTATTAACTAAAATTATTAAAGATAATAAAAAATTATAATATCTTCTATATTTTATTATTAAAACTATATTAAATTAATAATATCTATTTAGAAATTTCCAAACTTCTACTAATTATTATAAAAAAATATAAGAAATAAGAAATAAAGAAAAATTTAATAAAAATATTTAAAAAAAATAAAATCTTAATTAAAAAAAAATTAAAATTCTTTTTAGTTAAATAGAAAGACTGATTAAAAATTAATTTTATATAAGAATTTAAGAAATATTTATATTATATAAAGTAAATTATTAAAGATTTCTAAAATTTAAATTTATTATTTAATTAGTATTATATATATATATATTTTAATAAAAGATATAAAATTATAAGATAAGATAAGAGAATTAATAAGAAAAGATTATAAAAATAAGAAAAAATGTATTTTTTTAAGATTTTTAAATATTTTATATAAAATTATAAATATTATTATAATTAGTATTATATTTATAAATATTTAGTTTAGGAGTATTATTTTCATATTAAAATATAAGAAAAAGTAGAAAAGGGAGATTATTTTTTAAAATATAAAGATATATAAGAATAAAATTGTTGATAGGTATAATTAGTGATTTATTAAGATTATATATAATATTTTATAATTTAAAGAAATTTATTTAAATATATATAAGGTTAGGCTTTATAAGAATTACTTTAATATTATTTAATTTAAAAATCTTTTTTTTTAAATTTATAATTTATAAAATTAATTTTATAAATATTATTTTATTAGTAGTTAATAAATTAGATAATTTTTATAAATTTATTAGTTTTATAGGTTTTTAAGGATTTATAAGATCTTATAGTTTAATAATATTTATATAATTAGTTGGTTTTATATTTTTTATTAATTTAATTAATTTTATATTTTTTTATAATTTTTATAATTTAAATATTTCTTTAAAATCTTACTAGCCTTATTATATCTAGTAATTTTATTAGATTTTAAAGGTTTATAATCTTTTTTATTATAATAATAAGAATTAGTGTTATATAATTATTTATATTAAAAATAATTTGTAGTAAAAATAATAACTGGTTTTTATTAAAGATCCTGGAAACTTGATTAATAAGTAATAGAAGAATTTAAAAATAAATTAATTTAATAAAAGGTCTTATAATAATTCAGTTTAAATTAATAATTATAATAATTGTTATTTAATACAAAAAAGCTTAATAAATTATAATAATAATTATAATAATAAAAAAATGATAATATAATCAGATATTTCAGGAAAATCCTATAAATAATAATAATTTTAATTATAAATTAAATAATAATTATATTTAATATTAAAATAAGTTTAATATATAAGATTTATAATTTTATAAAAATAATATTATATAATAAAAAACTAATTTTAAAAAATAATATTCATTTTAACTGTAGAAATAAGATAATTAGCAGTAGTAATAATATAAATAATATCAATTTAGATTAATATAATAATAGGTAAGATAAGGTAAAATAATAAGAATAAAACAGTTTTATTAGAAATAAATATATAATAATAGGAATTATAATATATTAAAAATTATAAAAAATTATAATAATAATAAGTAAAAAAGATAGTAAAATCTAGTAATAATAAAAAAAAAAGGAAAAAGTAGAAATAAGTATAAGAAAAAAGAATATAAATAATAAAATTAATAATAAATAAAAAATATATTATATTATATAATATTATTATAGAGATTATGAAATCATTTCTTTATTCTTTAAATATAATAATATAATCATTAATTTTAATATTAAAATAAATTTTAGAATCTAAAATATTATACTAAATATTATAATAAATATTTAATAATAATAATAATAATAATTTATAAAAAATAAATTCTAATATAAAGGTAATTAAGAATACTTATAAATATAAAATTATAAGATCTAAAAAATAGAAAACTAATTTCTCTTATTATAAAGAAATATATTTATATATAAAAATATAATAATACTAATTAAAATAACTAATAAGATTAAATATTATTAATAATTATAAAATAAGACTTAATCAACTATAATACTAAAGAAAATAATAAGGTCTTAATTAATTAAAACCTTTAAAAAAGTATTATATTATAAAGATAATTAGATAAATAGGATACTAGAAAATTATTTTATAAAAAGAGAATATTATATTATATAATATAATATTATAAGGTCTAGTATTATAATAATTATTATAATATTAATAGTTAAAATATTATATAATAATATAATAATATATAAAAGATCTTATATTAAGGGTTTACTAATTTTAATATATTAATAACTACTTTTATATATATATATAGCTCGCCTAATATTAATAAAATCTGATACTAGATAACCTGTTTAATTATTTCCTTTCTGGAATATTCTTTATATTATATCACTTAATAGGCTATCAATATATCCCACAGCGTGACAGGTATAATCCTATTATTATTATTTAATTATTATTATAAGTAATCACGGTTTATTATATATATCTTTTTCTTTAAATAATAAGTATTTTATTACTTTTATTTATTTTTTAATCTTAAATTTAATAGTATAATTATAAGTATAAAATAATAATAATCTTTTTAATAGTAATTTTATAAATTATTATTAAGATACAGATTCTCTTTTTTATATTTTAAAAATTTATATTATAGTATATATATTTTAATTTTATTAAATTCCATTATTTTTTTTATTTTTATTCTTAAAATAAAGTTTTATAAAATAATAAATTATATATTATTATATAAATAATATTTTGATAAAAATCTTAAAAACTTTTTATTTTTATTATTAATATGTTTAGTATTAAAAGTATAATAAAATAACTTATTTCAAAATTAGCTAAAGTTATAATTAATTTCTAAATTCTTTTTTTTAGTTTTTTAAAATATAAAATCTAAAAAGTATCTTTATATTAATTAAATAATTTAATATATAATATATCAAAGCAGGTTATATAATTAAAAACTTTACCATCTTATTTTAATTATAATAAAGTATACTTAATATTTTTTTTATTATTTAAATTTTTAAATTAATTAATTATAACTTATTTGAAAATATTCTGTATTATAAATTCTAATATATTTTTTTTATTATATATTTTTATAATAAATAGTATTAATTATTTAATTATAATATTATATAATTGATTAAAAATATATTATACTTTTAATTATTTACTAATATTTTTAAATAATAAAAGGTTTAAAAAAAAAAAAGAAATTTAAATTAATAAATAAAAAATTATATTTTATTATAATTTTTTATATAAATATCTGATTTAAAAAAGAATTTTATAATTTAAGCTATTATTATAATATCAGGTTTATTAGATTTTTTAATTTTTAAAGCTAGGTTTTCTTATTCTATTATAAAAATAAGTATAATAGTGTTCAATACTTTAAAATAAATATTATATCCTTTAGTAAAAACTAATATGGTTATATAAAATAGTTAAAGAATGATTTAATAAAATATCAAATTATTTATTACTATAATAGTATACTTTATATAGGTATAGGGATTAAAGTAATTTATAAGATTTAATAATTAAATTATTAAATAAAAAATTAATTTTTGTTATTCATACATTTTTATATTTATATATATTAAGGGCGGTAAGGCGTAAATAATAGTGCCTATTATAAAATCATTTCTTATTTATAGACCTTTTATATAGTAGTGATTTTTTATAGGAAGCAGGTGTTGATATATTAACCCTATTATATTATACAAATTAACGCACGGCACCGCGCCATGTTGCCAGAATGGCTGGGCTGGCTTTGAGGCCTGACAGCTGCTGTCTACAACCACAGGCTGTCTACCTACCACTATCACTAGCGGATCACGACCGTTATTACAGCGTGATTATAATAATAATTATTGTAGTAGGGATGGTCTTTTCAGTCAGGTTTAAGTGCTGCAACGCAGCCTTCTTGTAATAATATTTAACATTTTAAAATAAGTATTATATTTTTTGGTAAAAACTATTATAATAATACATTTTGTACAAATATAGGGATTAAAATAATATATAAAATTTAATAATTAAATTATTAAATAAAGAATTAATTTTTATTATATAAATATTTATATATTTATATATATTAAAAATAGTAAAATGCGGGTGGTAATATTTATTATAATAATATCTTTTATTTATAACCCTTTTATATAATATTGACCTTTTATAAAGAGCAAATGTTGATATATTGACCTTATTATATTATACAGGCTAGCGCACAGTACCGTGCCGTACTGCCAGAATAGCTGGGCTGGCCTTGAGGCCTGACATTTAAAATTTATAAACGAAAATAACATATATAAATATATTTAATATCATTAGTATATATATAAATATATTAAAAATATTAATTTTAAATATCAATTAAACAAAAAAATTATTTATTTCAAATTAATTAATTAATTATTTATAATATTTTAAAAAGAATCCCCAAGTTAGTAAATATTATTTAAAAGTTGTTATTAGAATATTGATTAGATTAATAAATTATTATTATTTTATCAAATTGGTATGTAAAAAAATCTTAGTCCTTGTATTCCCCGCATTATTCTAAACACTGAAATATAATAATAATTCTTCAATAAAATAATTTCTTAATAAACAGACTTTTACTGTATTATGATTTCTTTTACAGTTTAATTTTCAATTTTTAGAAACCAAAAACCGCTATAGTTTAATTGTCAATCTTAGAAACCAAACCAAACCGCCCCATGTCGATAACTACTCATTATATATATTCTTTATTAATACTTTAATACAAGGTGCTGATAATATTGAAATTTTTTTTTAATTTTTTTTTTTTGCATTGCGGTTTTCTGGAGCGCCGTCCTTACTCATTTTTGTAACATGCTTCTCGACAACAGATCTTAATTGATAGCGTCATTATACTTAGATGTTTTAACTTATAAGTACTGCAAGATTTGACAATTTACAATCCGGAGTTTAATGCAGAAACCAGCGATTGATGCGGGATTATACCATTCGCCGTTAGCTAGAGCTAATGCATAGGCACGTGATATTTATTTTTATATCAGCCCTGGATTCAAAACACACTACTATACAGCACAGGATTTAGCGATATGGCGGCGACTAACAGCATCGAATCTTGCGGCAATACTCAGTCATCTCAACCAGCATCTTACAAAGAGATTAAGCCCGAGTCACCTTCAGAGGCTGCATTCACCGTTGCTGGTGATTTGACATTGAAGACATCGATATGTTGGAAGCAAGGTCGTCAACTCTTCGAAGCTAGCATCAAGAATAAAAATGTACCGCAAGATGTTGTCACAAGTTTCTTTGCGGGGACATACGAGTTGCAGCAAACCATCGACAAATGTAAGGGAATTCAGGAAGAAGTAGATGCAAGATATACGACTCGGAATGCATCCGGGATCGGGGCACTGCTGGATACGCTTAGCGCTGTCAAAGGTATTGGAGATACATTGCTTTCGAGCGCTCCAGAGTGTATCTCGGCTGTGTGGTGTGCCGTAGGGATGGTTTTACAGGTAAATATTAGCTTAATCGATATCTGACAATACCAATTACGTCTCCCAGTTTTGTCGTCCTTGAATGCCACCTGACGCGGTTATTCCTAGATCGTGTCGGACGACATTGTCACCTGTCAAATGATCGCAGATGCTTGCAACAAACTGGTCGCAATTGTACTAGCCACCCTTATATATGAGAACCGATATCGAGCGTCCAGATTGGGAGACGGTATTGAAGAGAACTTGGTAGCACTTGAATCGGAAATTTTACAGAAATTGCCAGTATTGGCCTTTAATATTCTTGAATTCACTTGGCATACTCAACACCATATCGATCCGTTGTGGTACAAGCGTAAGTGAAACCTCAAGATGGAGGAAAGTTGCAAGCACAAATCTAACAATATCAAATATAATTGGCGATCGGCCCTGGCAGCCGACGCCTCCACCGCATTTGGCTCGACCAGAAGATGAAGACAATACATCGGAAGCTATTGCGGGCGCAGAACCCGAATCGATCAACCTCAAAAACACCGGTGGCAGTATCAAAGAAAGATATATAAAAACCAAAGAGAAGGCAAAGAAATTTGGGAAGGAAGCGGCGGAAAAAGCAATAGATAAAGGGCAAAAAATGAAAAACAGTCTCAAGGAAGCCTTTACCAGCGACCTAAAAGCCAAATTTCACGAGATAATTCAACTATATCAAGAACTCAACACCACAACTTCCATTGCATTCCAAGAAAAAGTACTCAAGAGTGTGGAGAGTAAGTCAAAGATACACACCGTCTTGATATGTATGAAATTCTCAACTAATTCCAACACTTTTCAGAAATGCCTGAGACAGGTGCGAGGACTTCAAATTAAATTGGCCAGGTAAAACTTCGTTTTCAAAAAGGTCTCTGCTCATCCATTTTTGGTGATAGTGAGGCGCGAACTGAGGAATCTTGAGAGCACGCTTGATGCAGCCGTAAGGGACCTCGAAGGTTTGATCTCTTAGGCCTAATGCTCCTTCGAATTCTGCTGATATCATGAGGCTTTCTGCAGTTAAACTTAGCCGAGTGCAGGACACAGCAGATCATATCAAAGTTACGACGAGTGAGACCGCTGTAGTGGTGACTAAGGTAGCCCTCGATATCGGAGAAGTCAAAGCCATGTTCTCCGAAATAAAGGTTTCTGCCGAAGATGTTTCAGCATTTGAGACTTTCCAGCGATACATGAACTGTTTCCGCAGGTCTTTGGAGCATGAGAAAATAATACAAGGTCTCTTTCATAAAAAAATGGAAGATGGCGCGGCTATGGAAAAATCGTGGTTTCTTAAGCTCGATGCTTATAACGAATGGAAATCTTGGTCCGAAATCACCCACAAGCTGCTATGTCTGAAGGCAAAACGTGGCCACGGTAAAACAATGACCCTCTTATCTGCATTACAAGACCTTGAACTGGTGATGAAATGGCAGGATAAAACGGAAAAAGAACTGATCTTGTTACGTTTCTTTTTCAAACTTGGCGACGCCGGGCTCCAGTCCGGTATGAGTGCATTGGAGAGCCTTCTCAGACAATTTCTCACATATATTTCAGCCCAACATGACCCGGAGAGGATAAGATTGGTTAACCGTGTTTTGGAGCAGAATGATATTCGGAAAATTGAAGCAGAAATGCAGTCGGACGAGGAATTGAAAGTTGGACTTGATATACCAAAGACGGACTCCAAGACCCCCGAGTCAATTTGCATCATCATCGCACAACTCGTAAGGGAGCTTGGGATCCAGACCTATATCGTCCTGGATGCTCTAGACGAATGCGAAGATAGAAAATATATTAACCTTGTCGGTCAACTTCGAGATCTTGCATATTCGAACTCTTCCGATATCAAAATATTGTTCTCTACACGCGACGAAGGTAATATCGAGATCGATTTTCAAGAGAACAACTTGATAGCTATTGTCCGCGGCGATACTTTACCTCAGATCGACATACCATATGTTGAGGTCGTAGAGCTTACAAAAGAACACAACGCTGCGGAGCTTCATGACTACCTTGGAATAAAGCTTCGGAGTTTGGTTGAACGGCGAGCGGGAAGACCGAAGGAACAGCGTGGCGATACTCAACATGATCAACAGGTTGGCTCTGGCTTGCAGAAGAAGGCAGTCGAACTAGCAGATACAATCCAAAGCAAAGTTAATGGTGATTTCTCGTATGCTACTATGGTAATTGCGAACCTACAACAACCCTCGAAGAAGAGTTTGGAAATCAGAATCAGGGACTTGCCCTCTGATATAGGCGAGATTTACCGCAAACGGCTCGATCTTTTGACTGCTGAAGAACGCCTCCTGGTGTTGTTTGCCCTCAAGTGGGTAGTCTGGAGTGTATCAGATGTTACACCAATTGAGATTGCGGAACATTTCAGAGAAGTATACTGGACGGAAACTGACGAATGTGGTTCGGGACTTGCACCGGTGGCTGCTTCAATTGTTTCGGAAAGGGAGTTGAGGGACTATGACCCTACCCAAGACCCCGAGGTCAGAGAAATAATATCGCATTTGCGTCACTCCGGTCATGACTTTTTTAGCTTCAACACCGATACCGACCCGATTGTAGTTCATTTGTCCGTTAGAGAATGGGTTCGTGGTGGATCAAAAGCACCAAAATTACTTGAAAAGGCCAAAGCCCAAGTCACCAACTCTCTCGGGGGGGAAATGGTATTTCAGTTTTCTATCATGAGTAATGTCCCAATGCTCCGCTACTCTATTTGATGGGCTTTTGATTGTCGGCAGTCCTTTAATAATGTTTTATAGCCGATAGCATACCCAGGGGATATCATGAACTCGCTGAGCTGATGAGCGAGGAGCAATCGCACCTGGCAATCGCATCAGACACTTGTAAGTTCTGACGTTTAAATGTAACAGCGAACTGGAGGCCTTGTAGCTGACTCAACTTTGCAGTGCGTGCTTTAACCAACAAGAGCTTTCAGGCGCGTTATATGCCATGGTGTCCGCCACCAGAGCATGCAAAATACTGGAACGAAAAATATAAAAAGTTAGATATTACTCACTTAGGTAGGGAGAACCTAGAGATTCAAGGTTCGGAGAACCTGCTCGTCGATGATTACAAGAAGCGTTACGAGATTCGACATTGGACCGACCATGTCAAAGCATTGCAGAAATACTGGGATTTAAACCCCGTAAACAGCCCCAAATGGATCGTTTTCAAAGACTTGCTCGTCAAGTTCACAGAATCACAGAATTGGTATCGCTGGTATATCCAGAATCGTCTGATAGGAAGAGCCGAGCTTAGCCAAGCATACTCACCTGACACCTGCCAATCACCCGTCCACTTTGCGTTATTCCAGAGGCTTGACTTGTTGACCGAACTGCTTCGAACTTTGAACTCAAAAGATACACTGGGCCGCGATGATATCGGACGAGTTCCATTGATTCTTGCGCGACATAACCCTGAAACTCTTAAATACCTTCTAGACCAAGGGGCCTCGGCTGATCAAGTATTTGGTGGATTGACTACAATGGCTATGATTCTTTATCAATCGCTCGCTGACGCTGAGAGGCGAGAAGAGCTTCTTGAGTCGGTTAAGCTCCTCGCTCAGCACAGTGCGGACAAGCAACTGCCAGAGGCTTTCAACGCTGCTGTTGCTATGGCATTGGATGACAGGTTGGCGAATGGAGACTCCGAAAGCCATCGAGATCTTTATCTTGGAACCGCAAAGGTCCTCTTCGAGAATCGTACAAGCCAGGATAAAGTCAAAGAGCTAAACATACCAGTATTGTCAACAATCGAATCGATGTGCGCGAACCCGGATCAAGCTCAATATATGTGGAGGTGTATCGAGTTCATGATTGACCTTGGTGCGAAACTAGATGTCGGATGCACGAGAGAAGAATATGAAAATACTCCCTTGGTCATCCTTTCAAAAGCCTTTTGCAGCAAGGCAGACTCTTCTGGCCCTCTATACGATATAATCAAAACTATTCTAGAGAGAACTGCCAATTCCAAGGACACCTACGCTAGGATAGAGATATTTCAGGACTCTGCATTTATGGCTGCGATTCTAGCTGCCCAGTACCGAAATATACGACTACTCCGTTTACTACACGATTCAGGTGTAGAGCTCACCACAAGAACTTACAGGGAGAGTAATCTCATGCATTTTTTTTTCAGGAGAGACCGCGAAGGTGAAATGACTGAAGATGAGCGAAGAGTATTCGACCTTATTCATAAAGCAGACGGAAATCTGATCCATCAATGCGACAAACATGGCCGGACACCACTTTTATGGGCTATGGAACGTGGCGATATCCAAGGGGTGAAGCTTTTAATGGAGTGTGACCCGTCTGTGGCCAAAAAAGGGCGCGATGGTCAATCGGTTTTGTTCGCACTCGCCGAAACCTATATACCATATGAAGGGTTCGATGACTCAAAATTACGGAAAGAGATTATCGGGTCCGAACCAATTACTTGGGCTGCGCTGCGCACCAGTCATCAATATCTAGGCACAAGACCAGGAGAGGTTGCTATTCTAAAGTACCTCCATGAGATAGGGATCGAAATTCGTTTGGATGAGAAAGTTAAGCTATTGGCTGCAATTATAAATGGCCAGTCCCCGGAGTTTATCCAAGTGTTTTTCGAGCTTTATGTTCGGAATAGCTCGGGTTTAGATATGGGCTTCATCATTTCGAGCGACGCCAATGAGAGCCAAAAAACTGAAGCGTCCAGTACAAGGCTACTCGAGGGCAAGGGAAATATCTTGCACGCTATCTCCAGCCGGACGCATGATGACACTATGATAAGGGTCCTCCAGGAGGTTGATGAGCTGCTCAAGCCTCTCACTAAAAATGATCGCCAGAACCTATTTATCCAGCGTGCGAAATACTGGTCACGGATAGTCACGCCGTTAGAGGAGCTCCTGAGCTACGATTCGATCAACTACTATAAGCTCTATTTTTTGCTAAAGAACGGAGCAAACGTCAGTCAAAAAACGAAGTTTAAGCGTTCTCTAATTGAAATTTCTCCCACACCGATTGATCAGCTTCCTCTGGTGTCGGCTTTTGACCTGCTTTGCAGCGAATGGGGAGGAACTAGCGAGCTTTCGCGTTTGGAGCCAGAGGATTTTGAGTACAGACCGATATTTGCTGTGGCACAAACATCCGATGTTACCAAAAGCCACTCTCAAAGCGGGGAAGAAATTTTTATGCTGGCTTTTCTTGAGAATGCTAGTGATACTGATATCAAGGGCCCTGCGATGATAGAAATCATATTTAAGGCTGAGAAGATGCATTATCATGACGTTCTCGAATTAGTTGCAAGTCGCGCCAAACTTCCCTCACCGCTTCGAACGAGCGACTTTCTCGATTCATTACCTCCACCCTCAAGATTGTTTCTTTATAGGCGAAATGGAGCTTTGGAAAATGAAGGCCTCAGATTTATCCCAGAAAATAGTAAGCCACAACTCCTATGACTATCTGATCAACAAAATCTAACCTCTGTTGAAGTGCGTATATACATGCCCCAGCTCAGTCTAGCTGATTATCCCATACCCGTCGGTATGGGGCGGTTTTACTTTGAGATTTTGATTCACGTCGAGATAGGGAAAGAATTAAGGGGATGGTACGTCAATAATTTTATCATTCCCTAAATATTTTGCTCGTCTACTCAAATATTCTACGGTGAGCCAGTTCCATCGGACTCATGCCGCTTCCTGGACAGTTTGATTACTGGTATGACATAGTTGGAGATCGTGCTGGGGTTGGATGGGATATACATAACGGTCTCCTGTATAGCAGATATTATATAGATCTCTTAGTAGATGATTCCGATGGTTCGCTCCGTCTAAAGGACTTTGGAATTACGGACGGGTCCTCTGAGGTCGAACAAGTGCTTACGATTGGATTCGGACTCGATCAGAACAGCGGCAAAATATTTATTACAAAGGACGGCATCCCGTTCGAAGCGGCTCAAGGACTATCCAACGAGATGCGATACCAACCAGCAATATCTACCCAGTACCCTCTGAATGTGGATGTCATTTTCAAGCAGGAGGATTTCAGGTTTACAGGATGGAATGCCCCAATAGAAGATATTGAGGAGACAATCTGGGCAAGTGTGTATGGTTCTGAAAATGCATCTTAGAACGAATGGACTCCGCATGCGTTGCCGGGATCCATTGACCAAGTATGTATGGTTTCGCGACACCTCGGCACCAGTTGCGATATAGGTGTATAGATTTGATGAAGAGCAAATACGCAATCTATATAAGCATTATACAGAAAATATGACAAAGTAAATCAAAGAAATCGAGTTCATTGTCCACAATTGGTAAGACTAGTAAGATGTTTGAGCTTTCCTATAGTAAACTAGGCATCTTATCCACTATAATAATATAGAATCATTAAATATAATGCCTGATTGAAAAGGAAGGTTGAGTTGAACCCCGAGCCGAGTTTTGCCGCTAGATCTTTAGAAAAATGTGTTGATTTTGGTTAACTTAGAAATTTAAAAACGTAAAAGGTGACATTATTTATTATTGATATTATCAACACCATCACTACCAATACTATCAATACCACCACCACCACCATTATTACCAGCATTATCATTAGTACCAGTACTAGCATCAGCATCAGCACCAGCACTAGCATTATAGCTGGATTATTATCATTATTACAGGCTGACAATCACCGCCACCGCTGCTGCCACTGCATCAGCAAAAAATGAAATCGTGCTGGAGGGTAACCATACAACAGCTAGAGGCCTAATATCTATAGCCTGAGGCTATAGAGGTTCTTTAAAAATTGTTCTTAAAAGTTTTAGAGGTTGTTTTTAAATTATAAATGTTTTGAGATTGGAATAGATTTGTATTATATTTGATATATTATATTAAAAATTTTTATTAAAATTTATTTTTCTAATAAACACTTAAATTTATAATATATATAAGAAAATAGCTAGTAGTTGTAAAGTGTCTGTTATTATCTTCTTAATATTAAAATTATATTATTTATAATATATTAATAATCTTAAGACTATCTATTATTTTATTATTCTATCGCCAATTCTATTTATTTTATTATTTTTATATAGAGCTTACAGCTGCTTATAAACTATTGAAATTTATTTAATCCTTATTAATTAATTATTTTTTATAAATAATATATTTAGCTATTTATAAAATTATTTTAGTATTAAATATTTCTTATTATTTTTTTTTTATTTTTTATTTTTTATTTTTTATTATTATTTTTTTAGTGTTTGTGTTACACCTACCCCTGTTACCGAAGTACCAGAGATAGCGAATTCTGCTTTAAACTCCTGACTCTCAGTCTTTAACTACTAGATCTTAATTTGGGAGAGTATAAATAAAACTGGAAATAAAAACTAAAAATTGTGAATAAAATATATAATAATAATAAAATAAGTAATAAAACTAAATTGTTATATTATAATTAATATTGATTGATAAAAAATAGAATTTTTCATCAATCCTAATAATAATCTTATATATATAATAAATATTTATAGAAATGAATATAATAATTTAATAAATTGTTTACCAATTTATTATAACTTGGTAAATTGTCTACTGGTTTATTGTAATTTGGTAGATCATTTACCAATCTATTACTAATATATATTATGTTAAAATATCTCTAATTAATTAAGCATACGGGATATTTCTGAATTATTATTTATTAACAGACTAAAAATCTATATAATATTAATATTTAGATTATCTAACTATCTCCTTAACAGCTTTACTACTATAAAAGATAATATTATAAAAATAAGGTATAATTTAACTATATTAGATCTAAAATCTAATAACTAATATAGAAATTAATTTTATATAAATAATTAATTTTTAAGATATGTTTTATTATATAAATTTGTAATATTATCTCCTTTCTTTATAGAAAATATTTTTATAAAAGATATTTTATAAAATAAGTAGTAAGACATAAGATAGATATTATAAAAATATAATAATTTTATAAATAATTTTGTATAAAAATTATTTATATAAGAATTTTTTTTTTTTATAATATAATTTTTATAAATAAATATATAATTAGGTAATATAAATAAATTATAAAATATTATATATAATATAAATATAATAAATTTAAATTTAAATTATAAAATATTCTTTTATTATAAATAATTAATATATTTTTTAAAATTAATACAAATATTAATAGATTATTCTAAAAAAAGAAATATAATTTAATAAAATCTTAATAAACAAAATTCTTAGAATTTTATATAAATAGAATATATTAAATAATATAATAAAATCACAAATTTTCTTTATTAATATTATATTAATAGGAATTGTAAGTATATTATTATAACAGGTTTTAAATATTATTTAATTTATATAAAAAATAATAAATCCTTTTATATAATAGCTTCTTATAAGTATTTTATTTAAAAATTACTAAAAATAATACTAATTGATTTTTAAATAATCAATCAGATTAGTATGCAAATTAATAATCATAAACAAAAATTAAATAAGATTAAATAAAAATAAATAAACCTTTAAACTAAAATCACTAAACTTTCTACACAAATAATACAAAAAAGAAAAAAATTAAAATAATTTAAATAGAAATATATTAAAGTTATATATTATAAAAAGTATATCTTTATAATAAAAATTATTAAATAAAAATATTTTAAAATTAAGAGTGTGATTTAAAAAATAATTAAATTAGATTAAAAAATTTCTAAATTAATTTTTTTAAATTTTACAATTATTAATTATAATTTTTAGTTTTAATTTAATTTTTAAAACTATTTATTTTTATTTCTAGAAATTTAAAAAAATATATATAATTTTTTAATAATTATTATATTTTTTAAATTTTTAGATTTTTTATTATATCTGGTATTTTTTCTTATTATATTTTTTAAATACTTTTGTTGATATTTTTAATTTTTTTAAATTAATATATAAATAAATAGGTTTATTAATTAATATAAAATTATTAAAATAATAAATAAGAATTTTAATTAATATTAGATTTTAAATTAGATTTTAATTAATTTTATATAAAATTGGTAAAAAGTAAATATTATATGTATAAATAATATTAAAAATAAAATAAAATAAATACTAAATTATATTTTATTTTAAAATTTATTAATTCTTTATAATATAATTTCTTAAATTTTCTTTAAATATTCTTATTTTTTTTTAAATAATTTAATATTTTGTTATATAAATATTTTAGGTTTTCTAAAATATTTTTTAATTAAATTGGTAAAAATGTTAATTTTAGATTATTATAAATTATTTTCTAGTTTATATAAAAATAATTATTTAATAAGGTATTTATTATTTTTATTAAATTTATTTAAAATTCCTTCAACTTCATATTTAATATAATTATTATATTTAATTTCTATTTTATTATCATTTTTTTATAAACCTTCTAGTATAGGTTTTAGGAAAAAAATATAAAAAATATAATATATTCTTAAGAATTCTAATATATTTAATTTAAAAATATATTTTTCAAATTTCTTAATAATTTTATAAGATTTAAATTTCTGATAATTTAAATTTTTATTAAATTATTAAATTTTAAGATTTCTGGTAAGTAAATATATTTTATCTTTTTTTTTTAAAAAAAAATGTTTTTGTTTAATTTTAATTATAATAATAAGCCATTTATTTATTTATAAATAATAAATTTTTTTGAAGATTATTATAAAGATTTTTTATATTTTTAATATATTTATTAGTTATTAGGATAACTTCTTTTAAAATAAAAAATAAAAGGGAATTAATAAAATTCCATTTTTTTAAAATTTCATAAAATATATATTTAATTATTAAATATTTTAATATATTATAAATAAATTCTATTATTAATAATAATTCTATTTAATTATTTTAAGTATAATTAATAAAAAATTATAAATAAATTTTAATAATCTAAATAATATATTCTAATTATTTATTAATTTATATATAAGATTTAATAATAATATTTATCTTAATTCTATTTTAATTTATATAAAAATTTTAGAATTTATTATTTATTAATAAATTTTTATTGTATATATATTTATATTATATTCTATATTAACTAAATATTTTTTTAATATAAATTAAATTAAATTCTTTAGTAGATTAATTAGAATTTTATAATTCTAATATAATAATCTTATTAAATTTATCTATAATTGTAAGGATTTTATCATAAATCTGGTTTATCAAAATATTTTATATTTTTAATAATTTTTACATAAAATCATAAATAATAATTTAAAATAATATACTTAATATATTATAAAATTATAGAATTTTATAAGATTAATATCTATTAAATTTATTTTAATAATATATATCATAGATTTTAATATATAATTTAATATATTAATATATCTAAAACTAAAAATATTATTTAATTAAAAATTCTTAAATTCTTTTTATTTTTAAATAATTATATATAAACTAATTATAATATTTTTTAATCAATTCTTACTAAATTTTCTTATCCAGGATATAAAAAAGATCTTTAAATAATATAATACCACCTTCAACCATAAAATTAATTAATAAATTATTTATTCATTTTAATATTTTTTTTATTATAGTATCATTTTAATAACTCTGTTTTAATTATTCATTAAAATCATTTTTTAAAATATAAATAATAATAATTAATATTATATTAATTATAAAGTTATCTTTTTTTTTTTTAAAAATAACTCCTTTATTGGATTCTATTTTTTCTATAAAATTAGATTTTTTATTAATAATATTTATTTTAATATTCTTTTTTCTTTTAAAATATATTATCTTTATATTATATTTATTAAAAATTTCTTATTAATAAATTTACCATTTACTAAATTTCTTAATAATAAAAAAGAAAATAAGATTCTTATAATTAAATATAATTATAAAAAATTCTTTTATCTAATAAAAATATATCTTTTATTTCTTATAAATTTCAACTATTATTATAAATTTTTAATTATATATAAAATATTATAATTCTATTATATTAAATTTATATAAGATATAAACTATTAAGTGCCATTTTTCGTCTAAATATAATTAATATAAGTATATATTGAGGATTATTTCTAAAACATCTATTTCAACTTTAATTAATAATTTTAAATTATAAAATTTAAAAATTAATATTATAATAAATATTTTTTTAAATATTTTAAAAATTTTTATATATTTTTTGTTTATATTAAATTTAATATCCTTTTTAGTAAATTCTAAAAGAGTATATATAAAATAATTATATTATTTAATAAATCATCTATAATAATTATAAAATTTTAAAAAAAATTATATATTTTTTAAATTCTATAATATAAGTTATTTTTAAATAAATTAAATTTTTATTAAATCCATTTTAATATTATTTAAAATAATAATAATTCTTAAAAATTTAACTTTTTTAATATTAAATTCTAATTTAAATAATTCAATTTTAAAATTATATTTATTAAATATTTTAAATATAAAATTAATATATTTAATATAATCTTTTTTTATTTTATTAAAAATAAATACATCGTCTAAATATATAATATAGATTATATCTAAATATTTTTAAAATATATAATTTATAAAAATTTAAAATAATATTAAAATATTAATTAATTTAAATAATATAATTTTATATTTAAAAAATTTATATTTATAATAAAAGATTATTTTCTATATATTTTTTTTAACAATTCTAAAATTATTATATATATTATAAATATTAATTTTAAATAAATATTTTATTTCTTAAATCTTATTAAAGAATTCGTTAATTAGAGATAATAAGTATCAATTTTTAATAATAATAATATTGAAATTTTTATAATTTATATAAATATATAATTTTTTATTTTTTTTAAATATAAAAAGAATAAACATTTTTATTGGTAAATTCAAAAATTAAATAAATCCAATTTATAAATTTTTATTTAAATATTCTTTTAAAACTTTTATCTTTTTTTAAATATAACTATATATTAATATATACTTAAATTATTTCCTTTCTTTTATAAATATTTAATAAATAAATTTATTAAATTTTAATAAAACTTATCCTTTTTTTAATAAATTAAATATATTTTTATCTTATCCCTTAATTTATTCTAAAATTTTAATATTAGAAATCTAAATTAATTCTTTAATTTAAATAAAAACTTATTTAATTATATTAAATTTTTTTTATAATCTATTTTTAATTTCTTTATTAAATAAATATATTATAAGATATAGATATACTTCTTTTAAATATCTATTTTTTGATTAAAATATTTTCCAAAATATCAACTTTCTATAATTATATTTATTGAATTAGATTATTCTATTTCTTTATTTTATATTTAAATTATGCTTTATAAATCAATTATATTTTAATATTAAATTATATTTATTTATAATTTAAAAAATATTTATTATTAATTATTTTATATATTTTTAAATTATTAATTAAATATTTATTTTATATTCAAAATATTCTATTAGATTTTTATTTATATTATAAATTAGTATTAGGATATTTAACTTAATAAAAAGGATATTATTTTATATAATATATTCTTTAGATAAATAACAGGTTTCTATTTTATTATTTATATAAACTCTGAATTATAATCTATTAATATAGATATTAAGAATAAGATAATTTTTATTATTAATATTAAATTTAAAATATTTTTGGTTTATTATATTAAAATATTAAAATAAATTTTTATTAAATTTTTTAAATTACTTTATTTTCTAAAGTATTTCTAATTTAAATTATTATTATTAAAAAATTAATAGTTATTTATAAAATCTTTATTATTATCACTATTAAAGTTATTTATTTTTACACTAGATTTATAGTTAATATCTTCTATCATATTATAAGAATCATAGTATTATTTAAATTTTATCCAAATTTCAAAAAATATATTATATGGCATATATTATATTTCTTTTATAATAAATCTTTATAAATATTTTTATTTATATTTTTTATAATAGTGATTATTTATTATTTTATTATAATATTAATAATTTTACTAATATTTTTCTTATTAATATATAGTTTTTTTTTTTCTAATTTTAATTAGAAGGTATTTATGATATTAATTATAAATTTTAATATATTCCTACCATTTTTTTTTAAATATTGGTTTTTAGTAAATTATACAAAAAAAAATTTAATAATATAAAATATATTTAATAAATATATCTTTTTAAAGAAATTTTTTATTATAAAGTTTATAATAATATAATATTATCTTTATAAGATAATTATAGATATAAAAATTTTAATTTTTTTAAATTTAATAAAATGAATTTTTATAATATAGATATTTTTATTTATTATATTTAAAAAAATTAAGTTTAATTATTAGGTATTATATATTTTATATATTAATTATTTATCTTTCTATATATTTATTATATAAGTATATAATATTTTAAAATTTAAATATAATTAATTTTTTTTTGTAAATATAATAATTATCAGATTTTTTTAAGACTATATACTTATATATTTCAGGTATTTTATTTTTATTATATTTATTAAGAAAGTAATTAATGGTTTTTTAATATTATTTCTAATTTATTATAAAGTCTTTATTATAAATTTCTTTTATTATTTTATAAATATAATATTATATATAAGTATCCTTACTATAAACAAAGTTAATTATATATTATTCTACTTTATTTTTCTATTTATTTTTATTTTAATAATTAATATATAATTTCTAATAAATTATTATATAAATTATTTTTTTAAATAATTACATTTAATTAAATTTATATTATTTATAGATATTTTCTCTATATAATTAACTATATTTTTAATTAAAAATTATATTAAATAATTATTTTTTTATAATTAAGGAAATCATATCTTTTATTTATTTTTAAATATTATAGTATATTTAAATATATTTTTAATTTCTTATTATATTTAGATATTAATCTAATTCCTTTTTAAAATAGATAATAAAATATAATAATTAGATATTTTTAAATATTATTTTAATATATTCTTTATCTTATTTTTTATAAATTTATTATAAGTATTGGTTAGAGTTTTATTTATAATAGATATAATATATATCTATAAATTAATTCTATTATAATTAATAATATTTTTCTTAAGTAGGAAGATTTGAGAGCAATTTTTTAAATATAAAAAAATTTATTTTTATTATAAAGATATTTTTAAATTTTTTAATAAGATTAATTAATCTTTCTATTTTTAATTATATTTAAAAGGTAAAAATTATAATATCAAACTTATTATTATTAAATAAGATATTAGTAAATTTATTATTAGTTTTTTTTATAATATATTTCTAGATTTTTTTAAAATTTTTAATCATTAATTTTAAATTTTATATTATATTAAAATAAATATATTATTTTTATTATTTTCTATTATTTCTAAATTTTAATAGTTTTTAATAATTCTTTATTATATATCCAGATTTATTATAATTAAAATATAATAGAGTATTAGATTTTAACACTTTTTTTTAATTATTATTTTTTCTTCTTCAAATTATATTAAAATTTATAAAAATTAAATTATAAATTTTCTTTAATATTTATTATCTATTAACTTTTTTATTCCAATTAAATTTCTTTTTTTTATTTTTAAAATTAAACTTTTTTTTATTATTATTATTAATAATATATAAAATATAGGTATTTTTTCTTTTAATACTATTAAATTATATATTATTAAATTAGATAATTATAAATTATATTTCTTAATATATTATTTTAAAATATAAAATTTTAAATTTAATAACTTTCTATTTCTATTAAAATTTAAATTTTTTTTTAATATAATAAAATAGTTATTCATTATTATATCTTATTAAAAAAATATATTAGTTAAATTTTTAAAAAAATTTTTAAATTAAAATATTTTATTTAAATTCTTTTAATTTTTTAAAAATTTCTTTTTTTTTATTTTTATATTTATAAATTTTATATAAGAATTTTATAA
Source organism: Dactylellina parvicollis (assembly GCA_036971385.1). Classification (NCBI taxonomy): domain Eukaryota; kingdom Fungi; phylum Ascomycota; class Orbiliomycetes; order Orbiliales; family Orbiliaceae; genus Dactylellina; species Dactylellina parvicollis. The sequence continues at coordinate 1,435 of JAJTUD010000027.1, read as the reverse complement.
ATAAATTCTAATTTTTAATAATATTTTTAATTATTAAAATACATTTTATATGTTTATAAGATAAAATCATATTATATTTAATTTAATAAATATTATAAATAACAAAAATCATTTTTTTAAAATAAAATAAAATATAATAAATTTTATATTATTTTATTAAAAAGCCAAATAAATAGAAAAAGAAATAATTTTCCAAAATTTTAAAAAATTAATTAAATTTCTTAGGTTATTTTTTAAACTTAATTAAATCTCCTAATTTAAATATTTTAATAATTCTATATTATAAGAAATTTAGTATATTATTATTAATATCTTTTATATTATAATTTTTATTATATCTATTTATATTAATAATTTTAGTTAATTTATTAAAGCTACTATTTAATTTATTAAAATTATTTAAATTATTAAAATTATTAAAATCCTTATCAAATATATATATTTTTTTTAATTAATTGTATAAATTTCTTATTTTTATCTTTTTTTTTTTATTTTTTAATATAAATTTAAATTTAATAATATTAAATCTTTTTTCATTAAATTCTTTTATAATATTTTTTTAAAAAATATAAAATTCTTCTTTAATATCTATAATTTCAGATATATTAAATTAATAATAAATTTGTTTAAAAGTTATAGTTATTAATTCTAAATTCCTAAAATATCAGGTAATATTAATAATTAACAATTCTTCATTTATACTTTTGTATTTTTTTTTATAAAAAATTAAATTATTTTTTTTAATTTATAAATTTGTTAATATATAAAATTTATTATTTACATCTTTAATTTTTAAATAAAAAAGATTTAAAATTAATAAAAAAGATTTAAAATTTAAAACTTATTTTTATTATTTAATAAATTAAATATATAAAAAGAATTAGATAATTATTATAAATCTATTATTTTCTAGATTTTTAATCCAATTAAATATTATATATGTCATACTCCAGCACGACCTGATATATGACCACCCCAGAACTGTAAGGCCCATGAGGTTTGAGCGGTAGCGGTAATTATTAGATTTTAATATTATTATAATATCTGAGATTTTATAGCTATTTTAATATTTTTAATTAGGTATTATTATATTGGTTAGGCTATTATATATTTAAATAGTATATTAGGGTATAAAGATATTTATTATTTAATAATTATTATTATAAATAAGTAACCTGTACATTTTTAATTTATTATATTAATCTCTAGAATTTTTAATATATCTTATTGGGTTGTAAATAAATTGTATAGTATTATATATTATTAGGCCAAATTACTGATAAGATATAAAAACATAGAAAATTATAATATCTAAAGAAATAGATATAAAAACAATTTTTAACCTGATAATTTTTTTAAATATTGATGAAAGTATAGAATAACTAAAATTCAAAATAATAAAAAAAACAAAAACATTCTTAAAAAAAAAATTAAA
>JAJTUD010000026.1:0-59586 GCA_036971385.1 Dactylellina parvicollis | reverse complement strand
AAAAAAAAAAAAAAAAAAAACCCCCCATACCTCAACAACCTTTACTATATATATCGCTATTCAAATTAATAAAATACATCACCCACTAATATAATTCATTATTTTTAAACATAATAATAATTCTTTTATTATAAATAATAAATCTATTATATATTAAATTTAATAATTAATTAATATTTATTTAAATAATTAATTAAAAAAACCAACTTATTTTTATAATAATTAATAAGAAAATACTCAAAGGTTTTTTATAAAACAATAATAACTAGTTTTTTTTAATAAAAGTTATTATTATTATAAAATTGATCTTTATTAATCTCCTTTATAAATCTAATAAATATAAACTTAAAAAATAAATTTTTAATAAATTTTTAATATTTTCTAATTTCTTATAATACTAAAGCTAGGTTTTATTAATATAATATATATAAAGTAATATTATAATAAAGATTATAAAAAATATATTACCTAGCTTTAACCTCCTTTTTCTTAATATAACTATATTATTATTATTAGCTTATACTAATTTATGTACTTTAGTCATTTTGCATTTTACAGCTCTTCTTTTTTTAAATAATATAATATTTAAAAATTAAATTAAAATTATTAATAAAAGGTTTTTTTTATAATAAAAATAAATTAAAAAAACAATTAATTTTATAAAAAAAAGAGAAATAAGTTTATATATATTATAAAAAATAAATGTTTCTAAGCTTTTATAAAATCTATAAACATAACTAGATATTATAAATAAATAAATAAATAAATAAATAAATAAATAAATAAATAAATAAATAAATAAATAAATAAATAAATAAATAAATAAATAAATAAATAAATAAATAAATAAATAAATAAATAAATAAATAAATAAATAAATAAATAAATAGATATTAGATTTAATAGTATAGTTATATTAAAAAAATAGTTCTAGATAATATTTCTAATATAAGTAATAGTATTAATTTTGATATTTATGATTAATAAATCATTTTATATTTATTAATATTATTAATTATATTATTAATTTATATTTATTGTTATAAAATATGATGCATTATTTTATATATAGAAATAAATATTCTTAAATAATATAAAATGTTTAAATTTACTATCTTAATATAAATAATCCTTATAAAAATAATTATTATAAAGAAATATAAAATTAAAGATTTCTTATTTTAATTAATAAACCTACTTTCTTTATTACCTTTAATAAAAATTTCCTGGTTTTGATATTTTTCTAGAGGTTAAATTAACCATATTTTTAAAAAAAATTCTTAATAATATTTTATTTTTATCTAAAAATACCACTAAATAAAAAAAATTCTAAGAATTAAAAAATAACTAAAATAAAATCAAACTGGAAATCAAAATTAAATTTTCTAAAAAAAAATTAATTATAAAAAATAAGCTAGAAAAAAGTATCATATTTAAAAAATTAAATAATATTAAATAATATCTAAAGCTTAAGGTCTAATTAGAAAAATATTCTTTTAAGATTTTAAAAAACAAGATTACTAATACCAAAATAATCTAAAATAAAAATAATAATAGCGAAAATTCATTTATTATTAAAAAACCTTTTATTAATTAAAAAGGCTGGTTGATAATTAAAAAAGCTTAGGGTTATAAATTTAATTTCACCTAATTAAATAATTTTAATAAAATTAAATTTAATATAATATTAATAATAATAAGCTTTAAATTAATTAATAAAATAATAATAATAAAATCTAAAAATTAGACTTAATTTAATAATTTTAACAAGAAGGCTGCGCTGCAGCACTTAAACCTGACTGAAAAGACTGGAATGTTCTTATTAATAATCTACTTAAACTATATTTAGTCCTAAATTTAAAAAATATAAATTAACGCATATATAAACTTCCCCGCTAGTCTTATAACAATATTATATAATTTATATATTATAATCTCAAGACTGGCTATCTTTGTTGAGTGATATTACTTTTTATATTTTCAAATTTCTAAGTCAGCTAAAATTAACACATTTTTCCGAAGGTCTAGCAATTTTATGGGTCGCGGGGGTTCAACTCAACCTTCCTTTTCAGTCAGGCAAAGACAATATAAAAGGGAATAAAAAAATAATAATAAAGGCTTTTAATCTTTATTTTCAGTATTATTAGATAATAAGTTAATATATCTGATTTATAAATCTTATTATTTATATTTTAGAAATTAAGATAATAATAATAATAATATTTAACTAATTTTTTTATAATCCCAGATTCTATTAAATTTTTATTTTATATATTTTTATTAAAAATCAAATAAAAAAAAAAAAAAAAAGAATATGGAAAAAGGAAAATTACTATTAATTAAAATAATAAACAACTTATTCTTACTAATTCTATATAAATTATTAATAATCTAGTTTAAATAAGTAATACAACCAGTATTTCTTTTTTTTTTAATAAGATTAATAGTTTTATGATTATAAATATTATAATAACTAGTGATATTTAAATTTTTTATTATTAAATAAATCATTTTTTTATTTTTTTTTCTAGATTTCCAGTTAATTTTATTATAAGGAATTAAAAGATTGATTCTTTATAGATAAATAATTTAAATTTTTTTTAATAATATTTTTTTATACTTCAAGGCAATATTCCCTGGTATTATATAAATTAATTATATTAATATAAAAATATATATTTTATAACTTATAATAAAAAATATAGAATATTATAATTTTGAGGTTTTACTCTATAAAATAAAAAAGATTTTAATTTTATTTTCTATATATAAAATAATACTTATACTTTATAATAAAAAAAAATTATAAAAATTTTTTTAAATTTTTAAATACTTATATTTATAAAACTATTTTATATTATAATATTCTTTTTATTAAATCAAAATAATATCAAGTATATTAAAAATTTTATTTTATGATTTTATTTAATCAACTTATAACAGTTTTTTTCTTTATAAAGCTAATAGAAAAAATGAAATTCTGAAATAATAGTAGGATATAAAATAGGTGCAAAACCGAAATACTGAATTTAGTAATCAATATAATTTATTCTTATTTAGAATTATTAAATTATCAACAATCTAGAAAAATTTTAATCAAATAATTAATATATTAACAAAAAAACCTAAAATTCTTTATTATATCAGCAAAAAATGTGTATTGCCTTGCGGGCTTTAGAGGGCCTCGCGAGGTTCTAAAGCTTGTGAGGACTTCTGACCTTAAAAAACCTTATAAGATTTAATTTATATTATATTTTTAAAAAAAAATAATAAATACTTGATATTTGAGAATTTATAATTATTAATAAATTTAATTTAATTGGGGTATTGTTATAGTTTGATAAGATAATAATAAATACTTAATATTTATAGACTGATAGCTATATTACGATTCTAATTAGTAGTTATAATATTATATCTTTAAAAATAATTAATAATTATGTAATATTTGATAGTTTATATTATAATATATATTTTTTTTAATAATAGATATTTATAATTTTATTATAATTATATATATTTTGTAATAAATATTTGGTGTTTATAATAATATTAGATAAAATAATTAATAAGAAAACTTTATTTAATTATTATTATCATTATAATTATTATTACTACTATTACTACTATTATTATACAGGAACGAAATTAATCAGATTTTCTACTAATTATTTAATAACTTTCTTATTACCTGAAAACTCTAGCAAATTATAGCTATTTACTATCATTTAATTAGTATCTTTCTAAGTTCTACCTTTTTATTTTTATTAATTTAAATAATATATTAAGGAAGACTAGCTTGGAACTTAATATTGAAATAAGTATTAATATATAATTTAATTAGATTTTTATAATACTATATCTATATTTTAGAGTAATAAGCCTGTAAATTATCAATTATTATATTTTATAATAAATTAGTATTAATAATATTTTTTATAAAATAGTAAAAATCTGATTTATTTTATAAATTAATTAATTTTTTATTGATTTTTATATTTCTAATATCAGATTTTTATAATTTTAAATTAATCTAGAGGTATGTAGTAATTTAAACCAGGATGATAAAATTTAAACAATTTATTAATAAAGAATCCTTTATATTTCTATCTTTTATTAATTTTTAATAATAATATATTAATATAGCTGAAATAGTTGGATATATAAAGATTTTTTATAAGAGATTATTAACAGATTTATAATATTTAAAAAAAAAATTATAATATATCTTTTTATTATTATCAATATCTATAAAAAATACTAGTTTTTAAAAATTAATAAAAATCTTAATATATTTATTATAATTTAAGATATCTATATCTTTTAGATAATAAGTATTTTTAATAATATCTTGAGTAATTTTTATTATATAAGTATAAAAATTCTTAACTTATTAATAAAATTATAAATTAATTAATATATATTTATATATTATTAAATAAGATATAAGGGATCAATTATTAAAATAAATAATATTAATAGATTTAAAATATTTATTATAAGTTTTAAGAAATATTTTTAAATATTATTCTTATTTACTTAAATCTTATTATTAGATAAATATATTATATATAATTTTATTATATAATTGAAATTTAAAAGTTAAAAGAATTTTATAAGCTAATTTTTTATAATTAATATTAAAACCAGTATTAAACTATAAAAAACTAATAAAATCTAATAAAAAAAAAAAGGTTGAATTTTGATTTAAAATTAATAATAATAAACCAATTTTTAAACAAATTATATTTTAAAAACAAAATAGTAAAAAGGTGATATTAACTTCTATTATCTAATAAAAGATTTAGGAATAGAATATGGTTCTTTTATTTAACTAATTGTTGATATATTACTTAATTTATTAATTTCTATTTAAAACTGTACTAATTTATAATTATTATCTACTAATTAATATTAATATTAGAATTATTATAATTATACTTCTATTAATTAATAATAGATATTAGATATTTAATATAAACCATTTCTATTATCCTTAAAAATAAATTAATATCTTTATTATTAACCTTTCTGGTAATATTTAGAATATCTTTATTATTAATAATATTAGTAATAACTTTTATTAAATGTTTTATATCTGTTTATGATTCTGGTATTAAAACTGATTTTGATTATATAAATATTTAGTATTTTTAAGATTTAGGCTAAAAAAATGATAATTATATATTTATAAATATAAAGTATTTAGTAATTAAAACCTAAAATATAATAAATAAGATATTATTAGATAGAATTAATATTATTTTTCTAGTAGAAATTATTTTAATATTTTCTAAACTAATTAAATATAAAAGATATAAGAAGTTTAGTAGAGGATATTTATTAACTAAAAAAAAAAATATATTTATTAAAAAGTATTAAAATAATAGAATTATAATTTTTAAAAAATATAAAAAATCTAAAGAAATTTAAAAATTATGATTTTTAGGAAAGAGGTTATTTAGAATATTTAATAGAAATTAAAATATTATATTTTAATATAAATAATAAATATATTTTATTTAATATTAATTATTTAAAAACATCAAGAATTTGTAATTTAATATAACTAATTTATTATTTTTTTAATTACTTAATATCTAATACTTATTATTAAAATATTAATAAATACTGATTTTGGATCTTATTTATAAGTTTAAAAAAGATTTTATAAATAAAATTAATATACTTATATTAGTTATTTAATATTTAATATTAATTATTTTTAATTATATTTAAAACTTCTTTATTATAAATATAAAGTATATTATATATATAAAGATTGATATAGATATTAATAAAAAGATTAGTATCATTTATTAAATATAAATATATTTAAAAATCAATCTTATTAATAAGAATAATTTTTTTATTAATATTATTAATAAAATTAAAGGGTATTTTAAAAGTAATTTATATTAGATTATAATTATTATATTATTTCTTGTTAAATTTTAATTTAAGATTAATAATTATTAAAAGATTAAATTTATAATTAATAAAATTATTTTTAAATTAAAAAATTAATTTAATATAAATTAAATAATATTTATAAAAAACTCCCTAATATCCTTTACTTTTATAGAAAATAAAGTTATAATATAATAAACAATTTTAAAATAAAAATAACCTAATATATTATATCTAATAAATAAAAGCAGTTTCCAGATTTTAAAAATCTTTTATTAAAATTATAACTTAATTATATAGTTAATAAGATATATTATTAAATTAAATATAATTGTTTAGATTCTAGTTATCTAATATTATCCCTTACCTAATTACTTCTAATTCATAAGGTTTAAAAAAAACAGTAAACTTTTAATTAAAATCTAAATATTTATAAATATATACAATTCTTTAAATTATTTACATAATACCCTTTTTAATAGAATAATAAGATCCTTTAAAATAATACCTATCTAAAAATAATTACTAAATATCTAATTTATTTAATATTAATAATTTTCTAAATATCCGATTATTTAAAATATTATTTGGTATATTATTTAGTTTAATAAAAACTTTTATTAGATTTTTATTATTTAATTGAATCTCAAACTTAAGTTATAATAAAATTATTAAAAAAATTTTAAATTATCAATAAATTTTTAATTTATTTTATTATATATTTTTTAATTCCAGATCTTATATTAAACTAAGAAAAATTAATTAAAAATATTTTAAATAAAATAAATTTTTAAAAAGAATTTTAAGATTTAATTTTTTTATTTTAAAAAGAAGTTTTTTTTAATAAGTAGTTATAATTTATTAATTATAATTAATATAATTTAATGTTCGATATTCTTTCTTTATCTAAATATGATATTGAAGTTTTAGGATATTTATTAATCATCTGCTAAGGTATCTAAATTAATAGATAATATTAGTATAATAATTTAATTAATATATTTTAATTATATTAAATATATCTAGAGTTTTAAATTCAGTTTTATATTTTTTATTAATTTTATTTTTTTATTATTTCCATTTTTAATCTTTTTCTTATTAGTTAAAATCTTCAATTAATATTAGATAATAAATATTTTAGAAAATATTATTTTATTTTTCTTACTTATACTTCCAAATCACCAGATTTTAAAATAAAGAAAAAATATCTTTTGTTTAATTAAAAATCTATTAAAATATATTAAAATAATTATTAATAATTTTATTAATATAATTAGAATACTACATTATTAAATAAAAATCAATAAAAGATTTAATATAATAAAAAAATTATATAAATATTAAATAATATAAAAGAATTCTACTAACTATTTAAAATTCTTTACCTTATTATTAAATTATTTATAAAAATAATTTAAAGAAATTGGGGAATTTAGGATATGTTGAGAATCTAATTTAAATTTAATTAAAGTTTTATAAATACTTATATTAACAAAAAAATTAATTTAATCAATTTAAAATATATTAAAAAATTCTAAAATAAAGATTATATAAAAGATTAAACTTTAAAAATGTATACAAACAAATATTAGTAAATTAACAAAAATTTAAAAAAACAAGTTTAGATTTATATTATTTAAAAATATTAATAATTTTCTTTTTTTCTTATTAAAATAGATTTGTAATAAATTTCTTTTTAAATATTTTATAATAATAATAATCTTATTTTGGTATATTTAGATAATATTTTTTTAAATATATAATATCTATTTTATAAATAAAATATAATTTTATATTAATATTAAAAATATCTGTGTATTTTATATAATCTGCGATCTACTTATATAAATAAAATATATATAAATATATATAATTATTAGTATATATAAAATTAATATTAGATTTTATTAAATTATTAAAATCTTTTTCTGATTTTTATTTATTTAATAGTTTTAATATCTTAAATATAATATTTTAAATATTAATATTTATCTATAATTTTTATTACTCGTTAAGATACATCTTTTTAGATATAATTAATAATAATATAAAAGAAATTTAAATAAATATAAATAGTTAATTACAGATATTAAAAAACAAATTATCTATTATTAAAGAAATAAATTATAATTTTTTATTTTTAAAAAAATTTGTTAAATAAGTAATATCTAAAGTATAAATTATTAATATAAATATTAAATTATATAATAATATCTTTTAAAAGATTATTAATATTTAAGAATAATATATACAATCTAAATTTATAATTTAAATATTTATGTATTTTATTACTAGTTATATTGATATATTTCTAAATAAATATAAGTATTATCTTTATTATATTCTTAAATAAAAGTATATATCAGATTGTTAGTGTATACTAATTATTTAAAAAAATATTAAATATAATTTATAAATTTTTAATAAAAATATTGATAAGGTTTAAATTTAGAAATTTTCTAATTATAAATAGTTGATATAAAATTGATATTTATATTATTTACTATAATATTTAAATATTTTTAAAGTATATAAGTAGATGTGAAAAAAATGGTTTTAAATAATAATAATTTAATATTAAAATATTTATTAATATTTATTTTTAAGATTTTTAATTATATAAATTATTTTGTAAATTTATAATTTGTATAATTAATAAATAGGTTAAAAGGATTTTTGATTAATTTATTAAAAATATTAAAATATTCTTTTGGTTATTTAGTATTTAATAAAGTTTTTATATAAAATTTAATTGGATTTTTATTAATAATAAAATCTAGAGATAATAATAAATATAGTTTATTAAATATTTATTATTTAAAAAAAATTATAAATTATTTAATATTTATTAAAGTCTTTTATAAAGTGGCTTTATATTCTTAAAAATATATATTTTTTTTATAATAATCTTGTTAATTAGTGTAATTATAGACTTTACTATAATAATAATATTTAATTAGTATAATTATATAATTAAGAAACTGGTAAATAATAATCAGCATTTAATATAAAATTAGAAGGTTAAGAATATTTAAAAATAATAAATAATTTATTTTTAAATAATTATTAAATTTATAGAAAACTAATAATATCTATTAAATTAATTAAAAAATTTATAAAGAAAATCTATAAATTATAATAATTTAAATAAAAAAATAAATAATTTTAAATATCTAATTAAGATTATTATTAATATAATAAATATTATTTAAAAAGATTTAAAATTATAAAAAATTAATATTAGATTAAAAGATTAACAATATTATTATTTTCAAACTAATTTAATATAAATATAAAAATACCTAAAATTTTAAATTAAAATTTATAATTATATATTAAAAATCTAATAATTATTACTTTTTTTTTATCTTAATTTATATATAGAATGGCTTGTTAATAAAATATATAATCTTTTTTTTAAATTAATAATATTTAAAAGTATTAAAAAATAATAATTAATTTTAATAATATATTGTATACTAGCTATTTAAGTGAAATTATAAATAATAATAATATAGAAAATACTAATATTATAGTTAAAAGAAAATAATTAAAATAATAATAAATTTATATTTTATTAAATAATCTGATTTAATCTGATCTTTATTTTTTTTTCTTCTAGTGTTATTAAATAAATATTTAAAATTTTCTATAATTTATTAGATTCATATATTAAATATATTTTATTAATTTTTTAAAAAACTATTTCAAAATTATAAATATATTATTATAATAAACTCTTAATATTTATAATAAATTTAAAATTATTAAACTGATATTGAATATATCCACTATTATAATACATTTATATATATTAAGAAAAATTATTCTAAGAATCCAGAATCTTCTATTTTTATTAATAAAAACGAAAAATCTAAATAATATTTTTAATAAATTTATTTAAAATAATAAAAACTTTTAATAAAATATTTTAAATAATAAATATCTATTAATATCTTTAATTTTTATATTTTTATTCTTATTTTTTTCGCTATAATTAATATCATAAATGTTTTTTATATTATTTTTTTTTTTTTTTATATAATTATAATTTTTCTAAATTTAATTCTGATAATATTTTTATTATTATTAATAGTATTATAGTAAACAACACAGGTTAATAAAGATTAATGGAAATAAAAATAAATTAATAAAAGTTAGTAAAAATAATTCTAATAAGTTATTTCTTAAAAATAAAAGAAAAACTATAATTATAGTTAAAATAAATAAATAATAACATAATCTTAATGATATAAAAATAATAGGTATTTAATAGAAATTAATAGATATTTATAATTACTAATATATAAAAAAATAAGAAAATTATAATTTTAAATAATAATAATAATAATAATAATATTAATAATAATATAATTATAAAAAATAATATAATAATAAAAATTAAAATTAAGAAAGTTTGAAAAAATTAATTAAATATAAAAAATTAATAAACTATTAAATATAAAAAATTAATTAATGTTTTTTAATAATCCCTATTAATCTTATAATTAATATTGTAAAATCAGATAATAATATAAAAAGAAAAATTAAAAAAACAAATAAAATAATTATTAATAAAAGTTTTTTTAATTCTAAAAATAAATTCTTTATTTTATTAAAAATTTTTAATATCTATTAATAATTTATAATTAGCAAATTCTTATATAAATCTAATTATAATAAAAATAATAATAAAATTTAATAATTAAATAATAATTTATCTTTATTTTAAATTCTATAATAATATACTAAATTATATTATAAATTAAAATAAGTAATTAAATATTTAAAAAAATATAATAAATATTAATATACCTTTAAATTATATATAACTATGTAATATTATTTTTAATATTGATAAAATTTAATTTAATACCTAATATATTAAAGATTATATTAAAAAATCTGATTTTAGAATTTAAAATTTTAATAATAATAAAATATTAAATATTTATAATTCAATTATTAACAATAACAATCTTTTAAATTAAAAAATTAAAACTCTCTTTTATATTTATAAAAATTAGAAATTTACTAACTAAGTAGATTTAAATAATAAATAAAAAATAAATTTTATCCAGAAAATAAAGAATCCTATATACTTTAAAATAATATTAAATATAATAATTATTAAGAATTAAGAAAATATTAAGAATCTATTGTTTAATAATATAGATTTAGTCAAATTTACTTTTATTAAAATTAAGAAGTTAATTTTTAATATCTTTAAAAAGAAAAAAAAGACTATAAAACAAACTTTTACTTATAACTTATTTTTAAGTAATATAAAGTTTAATAAAAAGCTTATATAAAACTATAAATAACGAATATAAGCTACCTGTAAATAAAAAAGAAAAATTATTATAATTAAAAAAATCTTAAAAATAAAAAACTTAAACAAAAATATTAAAAAATATAAATATTATATTAAATCTTTTTTAAATATTATTAATCTTCTTTTTATTTATTAATAATTTATTTATTTAAAGTAGTAAAATATTAAAAGACAGCTTAAATACTACTAAATTAGTAATAATAAGCAAGAAAAAAATATTAATTAATATCTTTATATTCTATTTAGACAATTATCCAGACTTCATATCTGTAATTTCTTTTAATACCTACCTATATTAAAATGTAATAACCTGATTTAACAAATTTCAAATAATTATAAAGAAAATTTAATCGGATATTACAAATCTTATAAAACTAAATAATATAATAATTATAATAAATAATAGAAATCCAATTTTTTAAATTTAATTAAATATTAATTATAGTAAATCTATTAATATAACTACTAATATCTTATAGCAAATTTTATCATCAAATAATACTATTAAAATATAGCTAAAAAATTATAAAAAACTAACAGTAGTTAATAATAGTATTATAAAAAAATTATTTAAAATCTATATAATTATATATAAAGATTTATAAATAAATAATTCTCCAGTATTAACTAGAAGAATATGATTAAATAAAACTAGATAAAAATAAATAACAAACACTAGAAAACTAATAATAAAAATAAAAAAAAAATAAAAAAAATAAAAATAATAAGAAATATTTAATATTAAAATATTTTTATAAATAATTAAATATATTATTTATAAGGGGTAATTAACTGATAAAAATTAAATAGATTTTGATAATTTATAAACAGCTATAGGCTCTATATAAAAATAATAGAATAAATAAAACTAATAATAAAATAATAAAATAATAGATAGTCTTAGAATCATCAATATATTATAAATAATAATATTTTAGTATTAAAAAAATAATAGTAGATGTTTTATAATTATTAACTATTCTCTTATATCTATTATAAATTTAAATATTTATTAAAAGAATAACTTTTAATAAGAATTTTTAATGTGGTATGCTAAATATAACATAAATCTATTCCAGTTTTAAAATATTTAAAAACAGTTTCTAAAAAAACCCCTACAGTCTTAGGCTATAGATATCAGGCTGTTGTATAACCACCCTCCAGCACGATTTCATTTTTTGCTGATGTAAATATATAATATTTTTTTAATATATTCTTACATTTTCAAAAACAATATATTAATTATAATAAATTATCTTAAATTAAAACATTATATACAAATAACATAATCAAAAAATATCATACCAATTACCAAATTTATTTTTATATTTGAAAAAATAAATATTACTTTATATATAGAAGTTAAATAAATTTTAATTTAAAAAAATTATTATTTAGAACCTGGTTTCCACATTTTCAAAAGAAAATACATAAAAAAAAATATTTCAGATCATAATTAATAGTAACCTATTATTTATATTTTCTAATAATAAAGATCTTCACAATTTATTATAAATATTATAATTAGATATTAAACTCCTATTATTAAGAAAATTAAAAATCTATCTAAATTAATAAAATAGAAGATTTTATCTAAAAATAAATTTTAGAAAATTATAAAATCTTTATTATATTAAATATCTAAACATTTCTTAATAATATAATTTTTATTATTATTATTACTTATTAAAATAATAATTAATAATTATTTCAAAAATATTTAATAGATTTTAAACATTTATTAGAAAAATATATAAAATCATATATTACAAAAGTGATCTTTTAAGTTATCAATCAATTTAATTTAAAAAATCAACTTTACACTATCACAACTGATAATACTAATAATAATAGAACTATAGTAGATTCTAATATAATATTTTAAAGATATTAAATTTAATATTAATAATTTAGAATATAATTATAAAATTAATAAAGAATTATATTTAAATCTTTATAATACTATTATTTATATTTCTATAATCTAAAATAAAAATCAGTTCCATTTATTATATTTTATATATATAATAACTATCAATACTTTTATTAATAAAATAAAAAAAATATTTAATAAGAATAATATATATCAACCTCCAAAAACTAAAAAATTTAAAAAAAATTAAGAATATTTTTTTATTATTCTATCAAATTTTAATTATAATAAGAAACTATTTTATTTTATATATAAAGTAGTATTATATTTATTAAAATATAAATTAATAATTTTCGATAAATTTAATATTTATTTTAATTTTTATAAATCTGGATAGTTTATAAGGTTATTATAATTTCTTTTAACTATCTTAAATAATTTAAAAAAATCTAGAGAGATTTATTAATATAAAAAAATTAATAAAAATTAATAAAAATTAATAAAATAAATAAATTGGTTTAATTAATAAACTTATATTCTAGTATTTATATCTATTAAAATTTAATAGTTATAATGTTTATTTATTTTATTTATTTAAATTTAGTTATCAAAAAATAAATCTTATTTTTAGGAAATAAGAATTAATAATTTTATTATTTTTTAAAATTTAAATTTAAATAAATTAAATATATTATCAAGATTCTATATTTATTTCAAAAATATATTTTCTAATTATTTAAATCAAAATAATTATTAATTTAGAGTATTTAGAGTATTTATAATAAATTATTTAATTATATAAAAATATATATTAAAAAGCTATTTAAAAATTCTAAATTATAAAAAAATTAAATTTAAATAATATCTTTCAAAATATTACCCAAAAATTAAATAAATATTACAATAAAATAAATAAAGAAAAAGGTATTTTATATAATCTAGATATTATTTTAAATCTTAAAATAAAACTAAACTTATATACTTCAAATAATTAAAATAAAGATTACAAAATTAAATATCATAACAAATTTCTAAAATATTACAAAAATTATTATACTATTTAAAAAACCCTTAATAATATATTTAAATTATTTCAGTTTTTACAAAATTCCTATAAAATAATTTATTAAAATTTAAATAATAAAATATATTTAATTTTATTATCAGAACTAAATTATTAGATATTAAGTAATTTAAAACATTAGATTAGAATAAGTTACAAAATAAAACTGAACTCTATATTAACTAGAAAATAATAAATCAAAATTTATTATTTCTAATTATTATTATTTTATATATAAAATATAGATTAATTAAATAAATTGAAATTAAATTATTACCCCAGAAATAATAAATTAAATATAATTACAATTATTTAATTCTTTTTAAAATAATAAAAGATATATTTGGTATCCAAATAATATCTATTAATATAAAAAGAATATTTAGCTAAACTTGAAATATTATCATATAATAAAAATTTTACCTAAATTATTTTATAATTAAAAATAAGTTAAAATTAATTTATCTTTAAGATTATCCATCAATTAATTATTTTTAAATATTAATAATATTAAAATATTTCTATTTTATAAAATTAAAAACTTTTATTTTAAAGAATAAAAATAAGAAAAAGAAGATTATAATTAATATAAATTATAATTTATATAATATTATATATTAAAAGTTCTATAATACTTGATATTTGTTAAAACGGAATTTTAATATTATAACTGAATTATATACAAAATCATCAAGATATAAATAACTATATAAATAATTTATTATTATAATATAATTTTAATATTCAAGCCTGGAATAATAATATTTTAATAAAATAAATAAAATATTATTTTACTTATATTTTAATATATATTTTCTTTTTTCTTATAAACATAGAATGGTTTCTTAATAATAGGATAATAATTTCTTAGTAAATAATTTCTTAATAGGTAGGTTTTCACTAAGTTTATGGTTTCTTTTATAGTTTAATTTTCGATTTTTAGAAACCAAAAACCATCATAGTTTGGTTATCAATCCCAGAAACCAAACCAAACCGCCCCATGTCGATCACTAATATTAACAAAAAATATAAAATATTTATTAAAGAACTTGAAAATTATTAAAAACAAAATTATAATTAATATAAAGAAATATATAATTATTTAGATAGAAATATGATTCTAAGAACAAATAATATATTAAAATTCTTAAAAAGAGAAGAATATAAAATTTATTATATAAAAATATTAGTTATACTTAATAAAAGAAATTTATAAATATATAATATTTTAACTAAAAAAGTAGAATTTTTTTTATAAAAAATATAATCTTAAATTTTAAAACAATTTTTATAAAATTAATATAAATATTAACTGGTATTTAAGCTAAAATATTAAAATTATAGTAGAATAGTTATTAATTAAAATAACCTATACTAGGTCATAATCTTTCATAAAAAAAGATTATAATAAAAATATTAAACCTTTATTACTTTTATATCTTTTTTATAAAAGACGTTTTTTTATAAAGTATAATATTAATAATTAATAAGACCTATATACCCTACGTGATACGTCTATTATACTACGAACATCCAGTTCTAACAAAATTAAAAGATTTAATTAAATTCAAAAAATAATTTAAGAAATTTGATTAATTTCTTAGAACTTTGGAAAATTATTTCTTTTTTTATTTATTTGGTTTTTTAATAAAATAGTATAAAATTTATTATATTTTATTTTATTTCAAAAAAAAAAATTTTTATATAAAACTTATAAATATAAAAATAAAATAAAAAAAGAAGTTTTTAAAAAGTTAAAAAAAATTAATTAATATGTTTCTTTGATAAGATATAATAATAAATAATTATTTTATTATATTAAAGAAAGACTTAAATTTTAATAAACATAAAAAACTATCAAACTTAAAACCTTATATTTTGAAATAATATTTGAAAAATGTAATTTATAATTATTTAATTTGATAATATATAATTTAATAGTATTAAAAAAAAAGATACCCATACTTTATATATATTATTAATAATAGTAATAAAAAAAGCTTAACTTTAAAAATAAAAAAAATAAATCTAATTAAAGTAAAAAAATTAATAAATAATAGATATTAAAAAAAACTTATAATCTAGTTTTTACAAATCTCAATATAATCCAAAAAAGAAAAAATAATAGTTAAAAAAAAGTATTAAAATCTAATATTTTGTTATATTTTAATTGTGATAAATCTAAATATATAATAAAGAATTGTTGAAAATTATTAAGATTTAGAAATAATAGAAAATAATAAGAATAATATATTTATTTTAATATAATGTAAAATTTGAAATTAATGATTGAAAATTTTGAAAAAATCTAGAAATATATTATAGAAAAAATTAATAATAAATTTATTGATATTTTATTTAATAATAATAATTCTGATATTATAATTCTTATTTTTTGAATATAATTAAAAATAAAAGGATTAATAAATCTTGTTAAAAAATTTAAAGATATTTTTATGATAAAAATAAGTTTTTTTATATTTAAAAAACCTTTTTTAAATCTTTTTATTTAAAATGAATATTATTAATTATAATAGAATTTGTTAATAGGTATATATTATATTTATTATAAATAAAACTTTAATTAACACTTATAATAAATTTAAAAGAAATAGGGTAAAAAATATATTAGAATAATATTTAAGGATATTTAATTATTAATCTTATTATTTATTTAAAAAAGGAATTAAATCAATATCTAAATATAATAAAAAATTAAAAATGTATTTGAATATATTATAATATTTAAAAATAAATAGAAAATATAATTTAATTATAAGAAAACAATTATCTAATATAATCTTTAATTAAATATATAATTAGTTATAAAAAAAAAATATTTATAAATAATATAAATTTAACTAAATATAATTATTTAAAAAAGTAATTTATATGATAATCTATTAAAGGCTATCTATTAATTATTAAAACAAAAATAATAAAAAGTAAAAATAAAATAATTTATAATTAATTTTATTTATAACAAAGATATTTATATATAATATTATACTTATTTAATAATAAAAAAAATATATAAAGAAGATTTTATTACTAATTAAAAATAATATTAAAGAATTATTGATTATTTTCCTAATAAATATAATAAAAATCAATTATCCGAAATACACAAATAAATAACCTTAAAAGAATTTAATAATTATTATATTTATAAAAAATAATTAATAATCTTTAAATTCCAAGATATTCTACAAATATATAATAAATATACAGAAGAATAGATAGCAAATATATAGAATATATTATATTTAATAATTAAATCCGATTTTTTAAAATATAACCAATAAGAATACCTATATTATAAAAATTTAAATTATTTAATATAAAAGAAATAAAATTATTATATTTATACCCAATTAAATCATAATTATATTATTATAAATTTTATAATAAAAGATTTCTTAAGAAAAATGATTTTAAAGATTATATTTTATATTACAAAATTTTATTCTATTGATATAAAATTAATTTTAAATCAAAAATATAATAAATACTTTAATATATATTATATATATATATTAGAAAAAAACTATCTTTGTTATGATTTTATATATTATATAAGATATTAAATAGTTTAAATTATAAGAAAAAGAATTATTTATAAATAAAAGAAATATTAGTAAAATTATTAATATTGTAATATAATAGTTAATAAGTATTATTATAAAAATTATAAATAATAATATTTTTAAAAAAATATTATAAAAATAATATAATATATAATATACAATATATTTTTTAAAATTAAAAAAAAATTTTAATCAATACTACAATTCCTATAATATTATAAAAGATTATAATTATAAATCTAATAAATATACAAGTAATTACTAAATTTGTTTTAATAAAGATTTTATTAATAATTATTAATTTTTAAATAATGATAATTTAAATTAGGGATGTCTTAGGAAGTAAAGTAATTTAAACGATCTAATAAATATTTATTTTAATATTTTAATATAATAGATTAATAATATTTTAATATTTTAATATAATAGATTAACAATATTTTAAATTTAATATTAAGAATAAAAATTATCTTATTCTTAATATTTATATTAATAGATTATAAATTAAAGTTTACATAAATAGTAAAATAAAAACCTGCTATTTATTTAAAAAATATATTATATAAAATAATATTTTTTTTATTAAATTAAATATACTAATACCAATTTATAATATAAATAAAAATTTAATAAGATATCTTAAATATAAAGTAAATATCTAATTAATAATTTAAAGATATATAAAATAACTAATTATAAATATTTTTTAAATTATAAATAAATATAATCTAATATTAAAATATAATTAGTTTATAAAGTATAACCTAAATATAAAATAAAAAAAATAGGATAATTTAATTTAATAGATATAACTATAGAAAATTGAAATTTTAGAAAATATTTTAATTAAAAAATAAATATTTAAAAGAAGTATATCTATATCTTATAATATATTTATTTAATAAAAAATTAAAAATAGATTATAAAAAAAATTAATATAATTAAATAAATTCTTATTAAAATTAAAAAACTAATTCAAACTTCAAAATTTCAAATATCAAAATTTTAGAATAAATTAAAAAATAAAGCAAAAATATGTTTAATTTATTAAAAAAAAAAAAATTTTATTGAAATTTAATAAATTTATATATTTATAAAAGAAGGAAAATAATTAAATATATATTAATATATAATTATATTTAAAAAAAAACAGAAGTTTTAAAAAAATATTTAAATAAAAATTTATAAATTAGATTTATTTAATTTTTAAGTTTATTAATAAGAATATTTATTCTTCTTGTATTTAAAAAAAATAAAAAATTATATATTTATATAAATTATTAAAATTTTAATAATATTATTATTAAGGATTAATACTTATTACCTCTAATTAATAAATTCTTTAATTAAATTTAAAAAATAAAATATTTATTTAAAATTAATATTTATAATATATAATAATTTTAGAATTATTAAAGAAGATATATAAAAAATAGTTTTTTATTATAAATATGGATTTTTTAAATATAAAATTATATTATTTAAATTAATTAATATTTTAGTATTATTTTAAATTTTTATAAATTATATATTTTAAAAATATCTAAATATAATTTATATTATATATTTAAATAATATATTTATTTTTAATAAAATTAAAAAGGATTATATTAAATATATTAATCTTATATTTAAGATATTTAATAAATATGATCTTAAAATTGAATTATTTAAATTAAAATTTAATATTAAAAAAGTTAAATTTCCAAAAGTTATTATTATCTTAGATAATATTAAGATAGATTTAATAAAGATTTAATTTATTTAAAAATAATTTATAATATAAAATCTGAAGAATATATAATCTTTCCTCAAACTTTATAATTATTATAAATAATTTATTAAATAATATAATTATCTTGCACATACTTTTTTAGAATTTATTAAAAAAAAATGTTAAATTTAATATAAATAAAAAATATTTAAAATATTTAAAAATATTTAAAAAAATATTTATTATAATACTAATTTTTAAATTTTATAATTTAGAATTATTAATTAAAATTGAAATATAAACTTTAAAAATAATTCTTAATATATATTTAAATTAATTATATTTAGATAGAAAATAATATTTAATAATTTATATTTTATATAAATTTAATATAATAGAATTATAATATCCTATATATAATTAAGAATTTATAATAATAATTAAAATTTATAAAAAATGTTACAAGTCTATCACAACAGAGTGTATTTTAAAGACTGACTATTTATACAGTACCCAGATCTTATATTAAATAATAGTCTTTAGATTTAGTATAGTTATATTATATTCCTACTTTTTTAATATTATTTTTTATAATAGTAAAATTATTAAAAAGATAGTCAGATGATTTAAATATTAATACTATATAAATTATTAATTTATTATAAAATAATAATTTAGAAATATTTTATATATTCAATTAATTAGAAATATTTTAATATAATATATATTAATAATAGCCTAATAGCTGAATTATTAAATTACAATAGCCTAATAAATGAGTTACTAAAATATTAATTTATAATAATCTTATAATTAAATTATCAAGTTATTATATTTATTTTTATAGAATATCTATTATATATATATAAAATTATTATTAAAATTAATAAAGAATTCTATTTTTTATTAATTAATATTAATTATAATATAATAATCTAATTTTATTATTTATTTTATTATTATTATATATTTTATTTTTAATTTTTAATTTTTATTTTAGTATATTTATACTTTACTAAATTAAAATTTAATAATTAAAAATTAAGAATTAGGAATTTAAAATGGAATTTGTTACCTCTAATACTTTAATAATAGGGGTAGATATAATATTTTAACCGATTACTCTTAATTTAAAAAAGAAATATATAAATAAAAAAAGATATCAAAATTTATAATTATAAAATTGAAAATTTTAAATTAAAATCTAAAAAACCTAAATTCAAATTAGAATATAAATTAGTGATTGATAATAATAATGATTATATAATATTGAATTGGATTAAAAAATCAGAAAATAATAAATTTATAGTAATTATTTAAACCTTTTTTTATACTTAACTTATAAGAAAATAAAAATAAATTTTAGTTTTTAAAACTTTTATACTAATAATAGACCTTTTTGATTTAAAAATCAAAAATATAAACAATAAGTTTTATATATTAATAGGCTTATAAATTAAAAAAAATAATTTGATTTCTTAAAAAAAAAAATATGAAAATATAAATAAAGAATTACTAATTATTAATATTAATAAATATTTTAGGAATCTAGAATTAGCAATTATAACTCTTGAATAAATTTATTATTAACTTATTATATCCAAAATTATAAATATTAAAAAGAAATTCTACATTTTTTAAGGAAATATTATAAGAAAATCTAGTAAAAAAAAACCTAATATTATTTAATTTAAATTTATTTTAAAATTAAAAAATAAAAAAAATAAAGGTAAGAGGCCCATACAACCAACCAAAAAAAAGTATATATTTAATAAGAATCCTAATAATTCTAATAATTTAAGTGATTTTAAAGGATTAGATTATGGATTCAAAGGATTAATTAAAACTCTTAATATAGATAGATTAGATAAAGATTATAAATTAAAAGAAATAGATAATAATATATTATATTTCTTATATTATAGAATTATTAAAATATTAAAAATTAGAAACCTAATTAAGTTTAAAGGATAATTTGAGAAACTTAATTAATTCTTTAGAATCTTGGAAAATCATTTCTTTTGTTATTTAAATAATTTTTTAATAAGATAATATAAAATTTATTACATATTATTTTACTTTAATGAAATGATTTTTATTATATATAATATTTATTAAACTAAATATAATATGATTTTATTTAATTAATAAATAAAATATATTACAATAATTAAAAAAATTATCAAAAACTAAAAAATATTTATAAAATTCTTATATAAAATTTATAAATATATAGATAAAAAAGAAAAAATTTTTAAAAAATTAAAAAAATTTAAATAAAATATTTTAATTTAAAAATTTTTCCAAAAATTTAATTAATATATCCTTTTGATGGAATATAATAATAAATAATTATTTTATTATATTAAAAAAGAACTTAAATTTTAATGGAAATAGAAAATTATTAAACTTAAAACCCTATATTTTAAAATAATATATTAAGAAATATAATTTATAATTACCTAATTTGATAATATATAATTTAATAATATTAAAGAAAAAGATACCTATACCTTATATATTATTAATAATAGTAATAAAAAGAAAATATTAAATTAAAAAAATAAAAAAAAGAAATCTAATTAGAATAAAGAAGTTAATAAATAATAAATATTAAAAAAAATTTATAATTTAGTTTTTATAAATTTTAGTATAATCTAAAAAAGTAAAAAAAATAATAAGGATAAAATTTTAAAATCCAATATTTTATTATATTTTAATTATAATAAACCCAAATATATAATAAAAAATTGTTATAAATTATAAAAATCTTAAAATAATAAAAAATAATAAAAATAATATATTTATTTTAATATAATATATAATTTAAAATTAATAATTAAAAATTTTGAAAAAATATAAAAATATATTATAAAAAAAATAAATATAAAATTTATTAATATTTTCTCTAATAATAATAAATCAAACGCTATAATCTTCATACTTTAAACATAAATAAATAAAAAAATTAATAAAGATACTTTTATAATAAAAACCAGTTTTACCAATATCAAGGAATTTATATCTAATATCCCCAATAAAAAAAAATATTATTAATTATAACAAAATATATTAAAAAATATAAAATATATTTATTATAAATATAATTCTGATTAACATTTATAAGAAATTTATAAAAAAGAAGATTAATAATATATCTAAATAATATTTAAAAATATTTAATTACTATATCCTATTATTTATTTAAAAAAGGAATCAGATTAATATCTAAATATAATAAATAATCAGAAGTATATTTGAATATATTATAATAACCAAAAATGGATATATAAAATTATTTTTTAAATTATAAGATAATAATTATTTAATATAATTTTTAATTAGAAATATAATTAGTTATATAGAGAAAATATTTATAAATAATATAGATTTAATTAGATAAAATTATTTAATAAAGTAATTTATGTTATAATTTATTAAAAGCTATATATTAACTATTATATAAAAAATTAATAAAAGACAGAAACTAATTAATACATAATTAATTTTATTTATAATAAAGATATTTATATATAATATTATATTTACACAATAATAAAGGAAATCTATAATAAAGATTTTATAATAAATTAAAATTAATATTAAAAAATTATTAATTATTTTTTTAATAAATATAATAAAGATAAGATATTTATAATCCAAAAATATATAATTTTAAAAGAAATTAATAATTATAATATTTATAAAAATAAATTAATTATATTTAAATTTTAAGATATTATACATTTATATAATAAATATATAAAATAATAAATAAGGAATATATAAAATATATAATACCTAATAATCAAACCTAATTTTTCTAAATATAATAAATAAAAATATTTATATTATAAAATCTTATTTTATTAAATCTAAAAAGATTAGAATTATTATATTTATAATTATCCTACAAAAATTATACTATACTATTATAAACTTTACAACAAAATTTTTTTTTAAAAAAATATATTCATTAAATATATTTTTTAATATTAAGCTTTTTTTTATACAATTTATTAAAAGAAAATATTTAATGAAGAATAACCGGAATATATTAAAATATATAATTAATATTTAGAATGTCTTTTAATAAAAATTAGAAAAAAAAGAATTATATATTAACAAATAAAATATTAATAAAATTATTAATATTATAATTAAACAATAAATAATTATTATTATAAAAAATATAAATAGAATTATTTATAAAAATTTATTATAAAAAAAGTATAATATATATTATATAATATATTTTTTATAATTTAAATAAGATTTAATTAATACTATAATTTTTATAATATAATAAAAAATATTAATTATAAATCTAATATAAAAATAAATAATTTTAATAATAATAATAATAAAGATTTTATAAATAATTATTAATTTTTTAATAATAATAATTTAAATTAGAGATATTTTAGGAAGTAAAGTAATTTAAAAGATTCAATAAATGTTTATTTTAATATTTTAATATAATAAATTAAAATTATCATGAATTTAATATTAATAATAAGAATTATTTTATTTTTAATATTTATATTGATGGATTATAATTTAGAGTTTATATAAATAATGAAATAGAAACCTGCTATTTATTTAAAAAATATATAAAATAAAACAATATTTTTTTTATTAAATTAGATATATTAATATTAATTTATAATATTAATAAAAACTTAATAAAATATTTAGAATATAAAACAAAAATATAATTAATAATTTAAGAATATATAGAATAGTTAATTGTAAATATTTTTTAAATTATAAATAAATATAATTTAATATTAAGATATAATTAATTTAAAAAATATAACCTTAATATAAAATGGAAAAATAAAATTATTTAATTTAATAAATATAATTGCAAAAAATTAACCTTTTAAAAAAATAATTTAATTAAAAAGTAAATATTTAAAAGAAGTATACTTAAATTTAATAATATATTTATTAAATAAAGAAATTAGAATCTGATTTCAAAATAAACATCAAACAATTAAACAAATCCTAATTTATATCAAACCATTCATACAAACATCCAAAATAAAAAAAATCCTTTTATAAATTAGAATTAAAAAAAAAAATATATTTAATTTATTAAAAAAAGATTAAACTTTATTTAAATTTAATAAATTTATTTATTATATATTTATAAAAAAAAGCAAATAATCTAAATATATATTAATATATAATTGTATTTAAAAAGAAGCTGAAGTTTTAAAAGAATACTTAAATAAAAATTTAAAAATCAGATTTATTTAATTTTTAAATTTATTAATAAAAATATTTATTCTTTTTGTATTTAAAAAAAATAAAAAATTATATATTTATATAAATTATAAAAATTTTAATATTATTATTATTAAAAATTAATATCTATTATTTTTAATTAATAAATCTTTTAATAAAATTTAAAATATAAAATATTTATTTAAAATTAATATTTATAATGTATATAACAATCTTAGAATTTTAAAAGAAAATGTATAAAAAATAGTGTTTTATTGTAAATACAAACTTTTCAAATATAAGATTATATTATTTAAATTAATTAACATTTTAATATTATTTTAAATATTTATAAATTATATATTCTAAAAATATTTAAATATAATTTATATTATATATCTAAATAATATACTTATTTTTAGTAAAATAAAAGAAAAATATATTGAATATATTAATTTTATATTAAAAATATTTAATGAATATAATTTTAAAATTGAATTATTAAAATCTAAATTTAATATTAAAAAAATCAAATTTTTAAAAACTATTATTATTTTAAATAATATTAAGATGGATTTAATAAAAATTTAATTTATTTAAAAATAATTAATATTATAAAATTTGAAAAACATATAATCTTTTTTTAAATTTTATAATTATTATAAACAATTTATTAAAAAATATAATTACTTTATATATATTTTTTTAGAATTTATAAAAAAAAATATTAAATTTAATATAAATAATAAATATATAAAAATTTTTATAATATTTAAACAAATATTTATCATAATATCAATTTTTAAACTTTATAACCTAGAATTATCAATTAAAGTTAAAATAAATACTTTAAGAATAATTTTTAATATATATTTATATTAATTATATTTAAATAAAGAATAATATTTAGTGGTTTATATTTTATATAAATTTGATATAATGGAATTATAATATCTTATATATAATTAAGAATTTATAATAATAATTAAAATTTATAAGAAATGGAGAGTGTATTTCTATTAAACAAAAAAATCTTTTATAATTATATTTGATTATAAAAATCTTATTTTTTTCTTATTTTTAAAAGAATTTAATTAATGTTAAGTTTGTTGGTGGGAAATATTTAACAAATATAATATAAAGATAGTATATTTTAAAAAAAAAAATAATATTAAAATAGATATTATTAATAAAAGATTTGATTTTATAAAAGAAATAGAACCTGATAAAAAAACTATTTTTCAAAAAAAAAAAAAAATTTTATAATTAATATAATATTAGCTATTATCATTTATATTTTTGAAAATAATTTTAATAAATAATTAAAACAGAGTTATTATAAAGATGTTATAATAAAAAAAATATTAAAATAAATAAATAATTTATCAACCAATTTTATAATTAAAAACAATATTATACTATTTAAAGACCTTTTTTATATCTTAAATAAAAAAATTTAATAAAAATTGATTAAAGAATATTATAATTAATTAATATACAATTATTTAAAAATTAAAAAAATTTAAAAATTTTTAATTAAATAATATTTTTAATTTTAGATATGATAATATATTAAATTATATATTAAAATTTATAATATATATTATTAAAATAAATTAAATAAATATTAATTTTATAAAATTCTATAATTTTATAATATATTAAATATATTATTTTAAATTATTATTTATAATTTTATATAAAAATTATTAAAAGCTTACAATACTTTAATAAATCAGATTTATGATAAAATTCTTATAATTATAGATAAATTTAATAAAATTATTATATTAAAATTATAAAATTTTAATTAATTTATTAAAAAATTTGACTTAATTTATATTAAAAAAATATTTAATTAATATAGAATATAATATAAATATATCTATAATAGAGATTTATTAATAAATAGTAAGTTCTAGAACTCTTATATAAATTAAATTAGAATTAAGATAAATATAATTATTAAATTTCATATATAAATTAACAGATAATTAGAATATATTATTCAAATTATTAAAATTTATTTACAATTTTTTATTAATTATACTTAGAATAATTAGATAAAATTATTATTTATAATAAAATTTATTTATAATATATTAAAATATTTAATAATTAAATATATATTATATAAAATTTTAAAAAAATAGAATTTTATAAATTCTTTATTTCTTTTTATTTTAAAAGAAGTTGTTTTGGTAGTTGATAAATATATTAAAAATATAAAAAATCTTTACAATAATTTTTAAAAAGATTTATTATTTATAAATAAATATATAATTTATTATTATAATTAAAATTAAATAAAAGTATTTTCTTTAAAAAAAAAAAATAAAATATATTTATTTATTAGAAATTTTAAAACTTAATAATTTAACAAAAATTTAAATTATTAGAAATTTAAATTTTATAAAATTATTAAGAAATTTAAAAAATATATTTTTAAATTAGATATATTAGGATTTTTAAAAATATATTATATTTTTTATATTTCTTTTTTAGAACTTATACTAAAAAGTTTATAAAAAAATAATAATAAAATTAAAATTAAATATAATAATTATATTAAATATGAAATTAAAGAAATTTTAAATAAATTTAATAAAAATAATAAATATCTTATTAAATAATTAATATTTTATAAATTAAAAGATAATTTATAATAATCTGAAATCAATATCTTTATAAACTTAATTAAAAATTATTTTAAAAAAAATAAAATATATATTTCCTAGAATATTAAATTAATTAAAAGAAAATAAAAATATTTTAAAAAAATTTAAAAATTATATTATAAAAAAATTAATGAATTTTAAAATAAGATATAATTTAATATTTATTTTATTTTATTTTTAATATTATTTATATATATAATATTTATTTTTTACTAATTTTATATAAAATTAATTAAGATTTTATTTAAAATCTAATATTAATTAGAATTTTTATTTATTATTTTAATAATTTTATATTAATTAATAAACCTATTTATTTATATATTAATTTAAAAAAGTTAAAAATATTAATAAAAGTATTTAAAAAATATGATAAGAAAAAATATTAGATATGATAAAGGATTTGAAGATTTAAGAAATATAATAGTTATTAAAAAATTATTATATTTTTTTAATTTTTTAGAAATAAGAATAAGTAATTTTAAAAACTAAATTAAAATTAAAAGATATAATTAATATTAATAAAATTTAAAAAAAATAATTTAGAAATCTTTTAATTTAATTTAATTATTTTTTAAATTATATTTTTAATTTTAAGATATTTTTATTTAATAGCTTTTGTTATAAGGATATACTTTTTATAATGTATAATTTTGATATATTTTTATTTAAATTATTTTAATTTTTTTCTTTTTTATATTATTTATATAGAAAGTTTTATAATTTTAGTTTAAAAATCTATTTGTTTTTGTTTAATCTTATTTAATTTTTGTTTATAATTATTAATTTATATATTAATCTAATTAATTATTTAAAAAATGAATTAGTATTATTTAAAATAAATTATTGAAAAATATTTACAAGAAGCCGTTATATAGAAAGATTTATTATCTTTTATATAAATTAAACAATATTTAAAATCTGCTATAATAATATACTTATAATCCAAAAAGATATTATTAATATAATATTAATAAAAAAAATCTATGATTATATTATATTGTTTGATATACTCCACTTATATAAGATTCCAAGAATTTTATTTATTAAAATCCTATCAAATTAAATTCTTTTTCTTAGAATAATTTATTAACATTGGTATTGATTTTAAAAAATATATTAATTATTTGTAATCAAAAAATATTTTATAATTTAAATTTAAAATTATTATATTAATATTTTATATAAAATTTTATAATTTATTTATATTACCTAATTATATATTTATTTATAGGAAATTATCTTATAAAAAAAAAAACTTTTATACATATAATTTTTATATAAGATTACCCACAAAAACATTATATTTTTATAAAATATTATTAATAATAATTATTAAAATAATTTTTATAAAAAAGGGAGATTCTTATAAAAAAAAAAAATAATATTATAAATCCATTATAACAAGATATACCTTAAAAACTAACTATTTATATAATATTTAGATCTTATATTAAATAATAGTTTCTAAATCTAATATAACTATATTATATTTTTATTTTTTTAATATTATTTCTTATAATAGTAAAATTATTAGGAAAATAGCCAGATAATTTAAATATTAATATTATATAAATTATTAATTTGTTATAAAATAATAATTTAGGAGTATCTTATATATTTAGTTAATTAAAGATATCTTAATATAATATATATTAATAATAACTTAATAATTAAATTATTAAATTATAATAATTCAATAAATAAATTATCAAGATACTAATTTATAGTAATCTTATAACTAAATTATTAAATTATTATATTTATTTTTATGGAATATCTATTATATATATAAAATTATTATTAAAATTAATAAAAAATTCTATTTTTTATCGGTTAATATTAATTATAATATAATAATTTAGTTTTATTATTTATTTTATTATTATTATATATTTTATTCCCAGTTTTTAATTTCTATTTTAGTATATTCATATCTTATTAAATTAAGATTTAGTAGTTAGAGACTGAGAGTCAGGAGTTTAAAGCGGAACTCGCTACCTCTGGTACTTCGGTAACAGGGGCAGGTGTAACAAAAAAATAGAGAATATATCTTTATTAAATAAAAAATTCTTATTTTTTTTATTATTATTAAGGAATTTAATAAATAGCAAATTTATTAATAAAAAACTTTTAATAAATATAATATAAAAATAATATATTTTAAAAGAAAAAAGAATATTAAAATAAGTACTATTAATAAGAGATTTGTTGGTCTGGTCTGGTTCTGGGTATGTATGATATATTGATGATCTCAGGGTAAGCCTAATCCTATAGGTCTATATACAATATATATAGGATGGGTTACAAAATAATTATTATAATATTTTTTTAAATATAAATTCCTGGTGTTATAAAATATTAATTTTATATATATATATAAAATAAAAACTAATTATACTAATAAAATCTGATAAAAGCTAGATCTATCATATCTTAGATATATGGTAATAAGATAATAAAAATAACTTTTATTATTATAAAAACAAGTCTTATTATAATAATAATAATGGTTATAATAGAGGTAAATCTTATCACTTATAATAAGCTTATATAAATAATATAACAAAAAATATAAAATAAAATTATTTAATATTATTTTTTTAAATATTTTTTTTAATATAATAATATTAATGGTATTAATGGTGTTATAATATTATTAAATACTAAATTTATTATAACAAAAATAATAGTTTAAGTGGTTGGAAATATTGTGGATCTGTTATTAAATAAAAATAATTGTAGTTATAATTGTGGTTATAGTTGTAGTTGAGATTATTACTATTATTGTCAGGCCTCAAAGCTAGCCCAGCCATTCTGGCAGCACGGCGCGGTGCCATGCGCCAGTCCGTACAATACAATAGGGTCAACATATCAACACCTACTTCTTATAAAAGGTTACCATTATATAAAAGATCTATAAATAAAAGACGACTTTATAGTGAACATTATTACCCACGCTCTACCACTTTTAATATATATAAATATAAAAATATACAAACAACAGAGATTAGTTTTTTATTTAATAATTCAATTATCAAATCTTATATATTATTTTAGTTTTTGTGTTTATATAAAATATATTATTATAATAATACACAGTCTGATATTTTATTAAACTATTCTTTGATTATTTTATATAATTATATTAATTCCTGCTAAAGGACATAATACTTGTTCTATAATATTAAACACTATTATATTTATTTCTATAATAAAATAAGAAAATCTAACTTTAGAGATTAAGGAATTTAATAAATCTAATATTATAATAATAATTTAAGTTATAAAGCTCTTTCTTAGATTAGATATTTATATAAAAAATCATAATAAGATATAATTTTTTATTTATTAATTTAAATTTAAATTTTTTAAATCTTTTATTATTTAAAAATATTGGTAAGTAATTAAAAATATAATATATCTTTAATTAATTATATAATATTATAACTAAATATTTTATTATTTAAAAATATTGGTAAGTAATTAAAAATATAATATATCTTTAATTAATTATATAATATTATAACTAAATAATTAATATTATTTATTATAAAAATATATAATAGAGAAAGTATATCAGAATTTATAATATAAAATATTTTTAAATAAATTATAATTAATTAATTTAAAAATTTAAATGATAAAAAAAATACTAAATATATTTTATTATAATTAAAATAAAATAATAAAGTTTTTAATTATATAATTTACTTTAATATATTATATATTAAATTATTTAATTAATATAAAAATATCTTTTAAACCCTATATTTTAAAAAATTAAAAAAGAGAATTTAAAAACTAATTATAATTTTAACCAATTCTAAAATAAATTGCCCCACCACATTCTTAGTATTAATTATATTAATAATAAAAATAAAAGATTTTTAAAACCTTTATAGGAAATATTATCTACATAGTAATTTATAATTTATTACTTCATAAAGTTCTATCTTAAAAATAAAAATAAAAAAAATAATAAAATTCAATACAATTAAAATATGTGTATCGTAGTATAAGTTCTTAAAATATAAAAAAAAGAATTTTTGTTTTAATTATGGTTTATAAAGTTATTATTAAAAAGATTATTGCTGTTTTATATTTATAATTGCGTTGGTAAACCCAAAATTAAAAAACAAATAAAGATAATAAAATATCTATTACTTAAAAAAAAAGATATATATAATAAACCACAATTACTCACAATAATAATTAAATAATAATAATAAGACTATATCCTAACTATAATAATACAATTATTATAAAAAAATAAATAATATATAATAAAGGTAATAATAAACTGTACAATACTATTTAATTTTATAACAATATAATACATATAGTAGCGCAAGATTCTAATAATAAAAAAAGAAGAAATAATATTATTTAAAATAATTGATGGTATATTTATAATCTTATATAATATTATACACACTATTATATTATTTTTATTAATAATTAATAATTATTAAAAAGAAATAAATTTTAATATTATAAAAATAAAAATATTTGATATGGTTCTTGGTTTGTTATAATTTTAAAAAAATAATTTAAATATAGATTAATAAGCGGGATATATCTAAATACATCAAGATATAAATTCTTATATTTAAATTATAAATATTATAAACAAAATATTGTTAATAAAAATATTATTTAAAAAAGATATTCTAATAACTAGAATAATAACAACAATAATAAACACATAAGTTATATTATTATATTTAATACTACTAAAATACCATAATTTTAAATAATTATTTATAAAGGAGGTAATAAAATAATTATTAAAATATTAGTTTTAAAACCATAAGATTTTACTAATATAAGATAAGATACCTTTTTTTAATCTAATTTATAAATATTCTTTATTAAAAAATATAGTATTATATGCTTATATTAACAAAATAATAAAAAAAAAATTTATTAAAAAATTAATATTTTTAATAAATATATTAATTCTTTTTATTAAAAAAAAAAACAGCTCGCTGCAGTTTTATATTAATTATAAAAAATTAAATAATATTATTATTAAAAATTGGTATTCATTACCTTTAATTAATAAGCTATTTAATTAGCTATAAGGCATAGTGGTATTTATAAGACTTGATTTTTATAATACTTATAACTTGTTACATATTATTACAAAAGAAAAATAGAAGACAATATTTAAAATAAAATATAGATTATTTAAATATTTAATAATATTATTTAGATTTACTAATACCTTAGCCAGCTTCCAGATACTATTTAATATGTTATTTCATAATTTATTAAATATATACGTTATTATTTATCTAAATAATATACTAATATATTTAAAAATTTTAAAAAATTATATTAAATATATATACAATATATTAAAGCAGATTAAGAAAATATTATTATTTATTAAAATAAAGAAATATTAATTTTATTAAGAATAAGTTAAATTCTTAAAATTCATTATATCAATATAAGATATAACAATAGATTTTAATAAAATTAAAATAATTTAGAATTAATTATTATTAAAGATAATTAAAAAATTATAATCTTTTTTAAAATTTATTAATTTTTATAATCGTTTTTTGTTGTAATATAATACAAAAGCAGAATTATTAATAAAACTATTATATAAAAATTACTTATAAAAATAAAATAATAAGTAATATACCACATTTATATATATTAAAAAAAAATTCAACACTAATATTATATTTTTATTTTTTGATTAAAAAAAATTAATAATAATAGAAATTAATACTTTAGGATTTAATATTAAAATATATCTTTTATAATAAAATATAGAAAGACACTAGATATTTATATATTTTTATAATAAGAAAATAAATTTAATAAAATAAATTATATAATTTTTAATTAAAAGATACTATCATTATAATTATATATAAATAAAAAGAATATCTAAAAAAATCACAATTCCAAATTATTATTTATAATAATTATAAAAACTTAATATATTTTAATACTTTGAAATATCTTAATATAAAATAAATAAGATAATTAGAAATCCTTATAAATTATAATTTTATTATATATTATAAACTTAATATTAAAAATATAATAATAAACACCCTTTTATAATAAATTGATTATAAAAAAGAAGAAAATAATAAAAAGCTTCTTTTTTTATTATTAAAATTAGGATAATTAATAATAATAATATATACTTTAATAATTATTATTATAATTATAACTGGTTTCTTCCAAAATTATAAAATTATAATAAAAGATTATAAGAAAGATGTAAAAATTGAAAAAATTATAAAAATAATTAAATATAATAAAATATAATATATTAAAAATTATTATTTAGAAGAAGATAAAACCCTAAAATTTAAAAATAAAATATATATTTTTAATATCTTAAATTTATAAAAAGAAGTGGTATATAATATATATAATATATTATTAATTGACTATTTTAGTTAAAGAAAAATATAAAAATTATTTATTTAAAATTATTATTTTCTAAGATATTTAAGTTTATTTTTTATTATATATCAGGATGTGATGTTTACTAGTATAATAAAATTGTAAAAAGATTATAAAAAAGAAAATTACTATTATTATAAATGTTTATTGTATTATAATATTCTATTTTAATGGATTTTATTATCAAATTATTAAAATTCAAAGATCTAATGTTAAATAATGATTTTCTATATTATAATATTATATAAATAGTAGTAGATAAATTAACCAAATTTATATATTTCATATCTTATTATAATAAGCCATAGATATATAAACTTATAAATTTATATATTAAATATTTATTATATAATAAACTTTGCCTGACTGAAAAGGAAGGTTGTATTGAACCCCCCCGATGTCTGGGTTTTCCCCGCGAATGTCCCAGAAAAATGTGTTGATTTCGGCTGACTTAGAAATTTGAAAACTTGAAAAATGACGTCACTGCGCTCGGCACGCACACATTTGTGTGGTATGGGTTCGAGACTGCTCAGCAGAGGCGGATTGTGCGCTAGTATGAGGGATTTTCGAATAGTCGGACATATAACACTTTAACAAGATGATCTACAGTCTTTTCAGTCAGGTTTAAGTGCTGCAACGCAGCCTTCTTGTTAAATAATTTCATCTCAAATAGAAGAAAATAATTTATTTTAAAATTTATAAAAATATTATATAAAATGATAGATATCAAAAAAAAGTATTTTACTATATTTTACCCAGAAATAAATAGTTAAATAGAAAAGGTAAACCAAATATTAAAATAATATTTATAAAATTATTATAATTATAAGTAAGATAATTAAGTTGATATATTATTTTTTGTGGTATTTATATACAATAATATTTTCTAGATTATAATTAAAATAAATTTTTTTTATATTAAATATAATTATTATTTATAATTTAAAACAGAAGATATTATTATAATACATATATTAATAACAGAAGAGCGCTTGGAAGTATTATAAAATATATATAATTTATATTATTTAGAAATTATATAAATTTAAAATGATTAAGTACAATATTATAATAAAAAATGAGATAATACACTTATTTATAAAATTAAAAACAAAATCATGTTTTTTAGTAAAAATATAATAATAAAAATTTTTTTAAAGAAATTAGAAACAAGATTTCTTGGATTATATAAAATCATAGCCTATATAAGCTTATATATTATTAAATTTACATTATTATACTCTATATATTAATATATAATATTTTATATGTCTTTAATTAAATCTTATATAACTAATAAAATTTATTTTAATATATTAAAACCATTATTTATTAAAATAAATAATAATAAGAAATAAGAAATAGAAAAAATATTAATAAAAAACTAAATTAAGAAAGATTTTAAATCACAAAAGATTATAAAATATTATTTAATAAAATAAAAAAATTAATTATTAACAGATTTTTCATAAAAATTAGAAAAATATTTTAAATATATAAAAATATTAGTTAAAATATTTTATAAAAAAGATCTATTACATACTATAAAAATTTACTTTAAAATCTAATTTTTGATTTTATATAATAAAAATATATAAAATTATTTTACAAATTTATTTAAAAAATTAATTATTTTATAAAAAATAGAAAAAATAGAAAAAAGATAATCTTATTATACCTTATTACCTCTTGTAAATTTTTTTAATTTTAGAAATATTTTTATAAATATTTTTATAAAATAGCAAGCTATAACCTGCTCTATTATATTTATAAAAAATAACAGGAATACTATTATTATTCTTATCCCCATCCTTATTTTTATTTCTATTATTATTATTATTTTTATAATCATAAGAATTAATTCCTGTAATTTATGCTTATAGAGTTGTTAAAATATTTTTTACAGTGATAAGTCATACTATTAAACCGCTAGTAACTATTTTTATAAAAGATTCTCTAATTCCTTATACAACAATATTATCTTTTTTAAAATTTAAAATATAATATATCATACTATTATTAATTACAAAGCCGCTTTTATTAATTAAAATGTTTAAAGATTTTTATATAATATTTTCTAAATTTCTTACTTATATGTTAATATTTATTATTGTGTTAAGAAATCTTAATTTATTAAAGGTAATCCTTTTTATAATTAGTGTTATTTTAAAAAAAGTATGTTTAATAGTAAAGTAGGTAATAATAAAACCAAATAAGATAATTATATGAATTATTATAATATAAAATAGAATAATATTAACAAAAAGATAAAAATATATATTTAATATTATAATGGTTTAACAGATATTAATAAAAAAATAATAAATATATTATTTAATATAATAACTGTAGTGTTTTATATTATTATAGTAGTAGATAAAACTAATTTCTATATAATTATTATATTATTATATAAAAAAAAAATTAAGATTGATTAAGATTACTTTAGCCAAATCAATAATATATATATTAAGATATATAGCTATTTTAAAAACAAAAAGGAACAAGATAAAATAAGAAGGTTATAAATATTATAAATATATTAAAAAAATAAAATCAATATAGAAAATAATAGGATTTCAAAAATTTAGAATCTTAGAATATAGTGTATGGAAGCGGTAAGAAATAAAGAAGGAAAAGAAAAAAAAGAATAATAAAAGAAAGAAAATAATTATTATATTATAATAATAAGTAATATAAAAAGAAGTAGTAAGATGTTTTGTTATATTTTTCTTTGTTTTATAAATATTTATATATAAGTAATATTTTATAATACATATTAAGATTAAAAATCTGGAATTAAAAAAATAAATATTAAAAAATAAATAAATTAAAAAAAGAAAAGGAGAAATGGCTTGTACAACTTATAATACTAAAATACAAAAATATTTAAAATAATAAATAAATAAACTGGAAAATTAATAATAATAATATAATATTAAAACTTATTTTCTTTGTTTAATTTTTTTATATTAAAATGAAAATTCTAATATGGTATATTAAAATCTGCTATTTACTGCATTATTTAATGAAGTTGATAAGTAATAGTTAATTAGGTTAGTTAGGATTATTAATTGGTTGTATAAAAGAATAATAAATTATAAAACAATATAATATTTTATAATAAGTTTTAATTTTTGTTTTTTAGATTTTATGACCATTTAATCTTAATAAAGGATAATATTAGGCCTTAAAGCTAGTCCAGTTATTTTAATAGTATAGTACAATACTATATATTAATTTATATAATATAATAAGATTAATATATTAATACCTGTTTTTTATAAAAGGTTATTATTATATAAAAGGTTTATAGATAAAAGATGACTTTATAATAAGTGCTGCCACCCGCGCTCTATCACCCTTAATATATATAAATATAAAAATATATGAATGATAGAGATTAGCTCTTTAAATAATAATTTAATTATTAAGTCCTGCATATTACTTTAGTTCCCGTGCCCGTACGAAGCACACCGTTATAGTGGTGCGCAGCCTGATAATTATTATTAATAATTGGTAAATAATTTTGGGGTGTAGAAGTTTATTTTATAAATTTATTTATTATATTTTATACTTTAGCTTTTTTATTTGATTAAATATTTTAATTTTAGGGTATAATTATAATTAATATAAATAATATAATATTATAAAATTATTTTTAATTTATATTTATTATTATTATATTTTTTTTTAAAATTTTATATAATAATTGGCCTGGGTTTAGTAAATTTATAATTATAAGGATCATTATTTAATACTAATATAAATTTAAGATAAATTATTAAAATTATATTATAAATTTTTATATTTAGTAATAATTCTAGTTTAAATATATTATTTTTATTAATTTAATAGAGAATTTTAAAAAAATTGATTTATTAAAAATTAAATTTATATTTATACATTAATAATAATGTATATATTAATCTTCCTAATTTTAAAAAAAGTTTAGTTAGATACAAATTTGATATTAATATTAAAGTAGGACTAATTAATATATAGTTTAATAGTTTTAACTATTATTTAAGTAATATTAATAATATCTTATTGATATATAATGTATAAATTAATAATGTTTTAAATATTTAAAAATAGATTAGATCTAAGTATTATTATAATAAAAATATTAATAATATTAAATTTATAAAGTATCTTAAAAGGATTATAACTTATAATTTAATTCTAAAAATATATTATAATATATTATATTCTAATAAACTAAATAATTAATCATTTTGGTATATATTTATAAAATAATATAATATATATTTTATTTTTTAATTAATATATTTTATTTAACTATTAACTAATAAGTGAAAAACAGAAATTATAAAAATGCAGATACTAGATAGATGAAATAAATTAATTTAGAAATCATTTAATTAATAATAATTATAATTATAGATAATAGTTATAAGGAATTTTTAATTAAGATATATATCCTTTTATATTATTTTAATTTATTATTTTATTCTTTAATTTTTATATTTAAGTAGGTATTTTATAGTGTAGGATATTTTATTAGTAATAATTATAATAATATTAATATTAAAAACTACAGTTATATCAGAGCTAATATTAATAGTAATTTTATAAACAGGTAAGTTAATAATAAAATTAATTGATTAAATTATAAATAATATTTCTAGAGTTAATATTATTTTTAGTTTTTTATATAATAAATATTTCTAAATAATATTTATTAAACAAACTAAGTAATAAGTAATATATTACTATATTAATTATTTTATATATCTTTAATAATATAATAATAGATGTTTTAGGGTATATTAAATTTTATAATATACTTATTAATTATATACTATATATAATAGCTCTATTTGTTGATTATAAGAAAAAATAAAAAGATGTTTAATATAATAATTCTAATTTAAAAAAAAAAATAGGTTATTAGGTATATAGGTAAATAAAAATTCCAAATTTTTATATATTTTATTAATAGAATTTTATTTGGTATAAATATTAAATAATATTTCTAGGATATCTAAATAATAATCCTAGTAAGATTGGAGTAAATTAGTATAAAATTTATTAAATAAATTGGTAAATAATTTAAGGTAAATATCTTTAATAAAATGGGTAATATTATAGGGTAAATATAAATATCTATGATAATAATAATATTTATATCTTTTAAAATATTCTTAATAAAATTATCAATAATAATTCTAAAAATATTTTTTTTAATAATTATATTAATAAATAATATATTCTTACTATTTATATAATTATCTATATTCTGGTAACTAAGGTATATTTCAAGGTATAATAATTTTACCATTTCTATTTCCCATTATTTTTTTAAAATGTTCTTTTTATCAATAATATACTTTTCCTTTACTTTCTTTTTTAATTGTGATAAAATATTAAGAACGATTATAATTACTTTAGATAAATATTATAATTTAAAAATAGATTAGAATTATAATAAATAATTTATTTATTCTTATTATTTTATATTAAAGTAATTTAATATAATTGTTTTTAATTTCTTTATTTAAAATAATTATACTAATATAAAATAATTTGTAAATATTATAATTTTAAATGTTTATTTTATTTAATATTATATTTTTTAAATAATTTATATTATTTAGAAAATTTTAGATTAGTTAGTTAATAATTTGTTTCTATTTTAATTAATTGTTTGGAAAGGAAGAGGATAAAAATTAAATCTTATTATTAAAATTCTAATATATCAATTTTTTTTGGAGTATTTTTTAAATCTTTTTTATAATATTATATTTTTTTTTTCTAAAAAAGGCTACTAGATATTAATTTAATAATATTATAAGAATAATAATTTATTAAAATTAGTCTTAGTTTTTCTACAAATATATAGTTAATAATAAAATATTTTTTATTATTAAATATTATATTTTATATTTTTAAAATATTTATTAATAACTGGTTTAATAAAAAATTCATAATTATATAAAACGTAATAAATTTTATATTATTAATAATTATACCTAATATATTAGGGTGAGAATGGTGGGTACTATTATCTAATTTATTAAAATTTAATATGTGATTATTATTATTAGGTATATTAAATTTTAATATTGGAAGAAAAGTGATAAATCTTTTATTATTAATATTATTATTACTTAATATATTAAGGCTTATATATTAAAAAGTGATTGGTTTTATATTATTGATAGTACTTAATATATTTAAATGAGAATAATAATTATAATACCTGATATAGATATCTGATTTATTTAGATATATTTGATATACAATAATTCTATAGCTAAATTATTTAAATAAATTAATAAATATGTAAAGTGTCCAATCTTTTTAAAAATAATAGATAAAATAATTTTTAAATTATTAAATTTTATTAATTAATTTAAAATTAATTGGAATTATTTTATATTAATAAAATGCTTTTATTTTTAATTTTTTTTTAATTTTTTTTAAGAAAGTATTGTTTTGAAATTTTATAAATATTGGGATTGTTAAATAAAGAATAATATTATATGTATATACTAATTTATTAAGCTTATAAATAATTCTAGAGTGGTTAAAATGATAGGGATATCGATGTTCAATATTGTCTTTGTTTGGGTATCAAGGGTGGTGAGATTAAAGCGGTTTATTAGCTTATTTAGCAATTCCACTATATAATACCTTAGGTAGTATTTTAAGGTGGATAAGGTGATATTATTATTCTGTAATATTGTTATAGCTTTGTTTAAGTGCTTAATATATTCTTCAAAAAAACACAAAAACATGATTATATCATTAATATAATAATATAAAAAATACTAATATCTTTTAAATTATAAGAATAGCTTATTTATAAAACATTATTGGTAAACCACAAACCTCTTATATCTTATAAATAAAACTGTAAATTATTCACAATAGAATATAATAGTAGTAATGGGATTTATATATCATATACTAATAATAAAAAATAGTAAAGTTTAGTATTAATAATTAGTATGATTTAGATATTATATTAATAATTTTATCGGTTAATAATAGTAGATATATATTGTTTAAAATTATTAAATTAAATGACTTTATATCTATTACCAGGCGAACTTTACATTTCTCTCTAATTTTATAATAAACGATAAATATTTATAATATATATAAATTGCTTTTTAGATTAATTAATTCTATTTTATTAAAATTGTAGTTACAGTTAAACACTTTATCAACTACCTCTTTATTATATACTAATAATCTTATAAAAAGATATGATTTTAATAATAATTCATCTTTAATAATAAATATGGATATCCAGTTTTTAGGTAATTTCCTTATTATTTTAGGCTAATCATTAAACAACCTGATATAACACTTAATAAATAATTTAAATTAATTAGCTTAATCTAAAATTATATTATTTATAAAATTAATATTAATATTGTTTTATATTAACATATTTTTATCAAAAACTATAATACCATCTAATAATAAATAGTAATAGATTAAATAATATTTTATAATAAATTATTCTAATTATATAATACTAATTTAATTTTTATTAGGTTGTACGACATTAACTTGGTTTTTACCAAATAATATAAAATGAGATTGTTTTAACTAACGCATAGCATTTTTATTAAATAATATAAAATTAGATTAAATAAGATATTTTATTTGTTTACAACACAGATTTTTAATCTTAATATATAAATCTATTTGATGGTTAATGTGGTTTAGTTTTTTCTAAATATAATTGGGAGCTATTAATAATATAGATATTAATCTAATCAATCCATATATTCTAAAAAGTATTATATATATAATACCTCTCTAATTACTAAATTTAGTAAGATTGATTCTGGGAATTGTTAATTTAATAATTTTTTAAGTATTTAGTTTAATATTAGCTTCTATAATAGCAAACCTAAAATTAATAATTTAGATATTATTAAAATCTAACAGGTTATTATGATTAATTAATATTATAATACTAATATACATAATAGTTATGATAACTAGGTCTTATTAACTATCTAGATTAAATAAAGAAGTTAATGTTCAATTAAAATAACTAGTTATCTCATCTATAGCCTTTTCTTATAAGGAAATACAAGTATTATACAAAAAAAACAATAATTTTTTTAAAAAATTATTTTTAATTAATAAGATAGATATATTA
The DNA here is from genome assembly GCA_036971385.1 of Dactylellina parvicollis. Taxonomy (NCBI): domain Eukaryota; kingdom Fungi; phylum Ascomycota; class Orbiliomycetes; order Orbiliales; family Orbiliaceae; genus Dactylellina; species Dactylellina parvicollis. Next base: position 17,604 of record JAJTUD010000026.1, on the reverse strand, counting down.
GATATATTTAGTATAAATAAATGCTTTTAGTTAATATAAAAGACAGTTATTGATACTATTAACATAATACCCTCTATAAATATAAATATATAATTTTAGATATTATCTAATTTCTTTAAAAATTATATAAATATTGATTTACAGTTTATAATTAGGATAGAGATAAATTTAATATATTATATTAGCAGTTTCTTTACTATTTTTTATTTAATAATATATATTTTTATTTTAATATCTTTATATGTTCTTATAATAATTCATTTTTTTCTAGTATTAATAATTATATTCTTTATATATAGGTTATCTTATTTAATTAAAATGTTATATAATAATTTAGATATAATAATATATTATTTATTAAATAATATAAAATCTCTTTTAAATATCTTTTAATTTATAATAATAAAAGTAGAATTAATTAATTATTTAAAATTTTTACTTATTTCTTTTATATCTATTTTATATAATAGGTTTTTTTTTATTATATATGTCAGGCCTCAAAGCCAGCCCAGCCATTCTGGTAACACGGCGCGGTGCCGTGCGCTAATTTACATAATATAACAGGATTAATATATCAATATCTGTTTCTTATAGAAGGTTATTATTATATAGAAGATCTATAAATAAAAAATAATTCTATAATAGGTATTGCTACTTACACCCTACCACCTTTAATATATATAAATATAGAGATGTATAAATAATAGAAATTAACTCTTTATTTAATAATTTAATTATCAAATCTTATAAATTATTCTAGTTCCCGTGCCTATACAAAATATATTATTATAATAATACATAATTTAACATTTTATCAAATTACTTTTTAATTACTTTATATAATCATATCAATTTTTATTAAAGGATATAATATTTGCTTTATAATATCAGATATTATTATACCTATTCCTATAATAAAATAAGAAAACCTAATTCTAAAAATTAAAAAACCTAATAAATTTAATATTATAATAATAATTTAAATTATAAAACTTTTCCTTAAACTAGATATTTATATAAAAAATTATAATAAAACACAGTTTTTTATTTATTAATTTAAATTATTCTTTTTTTAAAACCCTTTATTATTTAAAAATATTAGTAAGTAATTAAAAATATAATACATTTTTAATTAATTATATAATATTATAATTAAACAATTAATATTATTTATTATAAGAATATATAATAGAAAAAATATATCAGAATTTATAATATAAAATATTTTTAAATAAACTATACCTAGGTAATTAATTAATTTAAAAATTTAAATAATAAAAAAAATATTAAGTATACTTTATTATAATTAAAATAAAATAATAAAAGTTCTAATTATATAATCTATTTTAATATATTATATACTAAATTATTTAATTAATATAAAAATATCTTTTAAACTTTATACTTTAAAAAATTAAAAAAAAAAAATTTAAAAATTAATTATAATTTTAATTAATTTTAAAATAAGCTGTTTTATTATATTCTTAATATTAATTATATTAATAATAAAAATAAAAGATTTTCAAGATTTTTATAAAAAATATTATTTATATAGTAATTTATAATTTATTATTTTATAAAGTTTTATCCTAAAAATAAAAATAAAAAAAATAATAAAATTTAATATAATCAAAGTATATATATTATAATATAAGTTTTTAAAATATAAAAAAGAAAATTTATATTTTAATTATAATTTATAAAATTATTATTAAAAAAATTATTATTGCTTTATATTTATAATTATATTAACAAGTTTAAGATTAAAAAATAAATAAAAATAATAAAATATTTATTATTTAAAGAAAAGGGTATATATAATAAACCATAATTATTTATAATAATAATTAAATAATAATAATAAAATTATATCCTGTAACTAATTATAATAATATAACTATTATAAAAAAATAAATAATATATAATAAAAATAATAATAAATTATATAATATTATTTAATTTTATAATAATATAATATATATAGTAATATAAGATTCTAATAATAATAAAAAAAGAAATAATATCATTTAAAGTAATTAATAATATATTTATAATTTTATATAATACTATATATATTATTATATTATTTTTGTTAACAATTAATAATTACTAAAAAGAAATAAATTTTAATATTATAAAAATAAAAATATTTAATATAATTTTTAATTTATTATAACTTTAAAAAAATAATTTAAATATAGATTGGTAAGTAAGATATATTTAAATATGTTAAAACATAAACTCTCATATTTAATTATAAATACTATAAATAAGGTATTATTAATAGAAATACTATTTAAAAAAGATATTTTAATAACTAAAGTAATAATAATAATAATAAATATATAAATTATATTATTATATTTAATATTACTAAAATATTATAATTTTAAATAATTATTTATAAAAAAGGCAGTAGAATAATTATTAAAATATCAATCCTAAAATTATAAAATCCTATTAATATAAAATAAAATATCTTTTTTTAATCTGATTTATAAATATTTTTTATTAAAAAATATAATATTACATATTTATATTAATAAAATAATAAAAAAAAGATTTATTAAAAAATTAATATTTTTAGTAAGTATATTAATTTTTTTTATTAAAAAAAAAGATAACTTATTACAGCTTTATATCAATTATAAAAAATTAAATAATATTATTATTAAAAATTAATACTTATTATTTCTAATTAATAGATTATTTAATTAGCTGTAAGATATAATAATATTTATAAAACTCAATTTTTATAATATTTATAATTTATTATATATCACCACAAGAGAAAAATAGAAAATAATATTTAAAACAAAATATAAATTATTTAAATATTTAATAATATTATTTAAATTTATTAATACCCCAATTAACTTTTAAATACTATTTAATATATTATTTCATAACTTATTAAATATATATATTATTATCTATCTAGATAACATATTAATATATTTAAAAATCTTAAAAAATTATATTAAATATATATATAACATACTAAAACAACTTAAGAAAATATTATTATTTATTAAAATAAAGAAATATTAATTTTATTAAAAATAAATTAAATTCTTAAAATTTATTATATTAATATGAAATATAATAATAAATTTTAATAAAATCAAAATAATCCAAAATTAACTATTATTAAAAATAATTAAAAAATTATAATTCTTTTTAAAATTTATTAATTTTTATAACTATTTTCTATTATAATATAATATAAAAATAAAATTATTAATAAAACTATTATATAAAGATTATTAATAAGAATAAAATAATAAATAATATACTATATTTATATATATTAAAAAAAAATTTAATATTAACATTATATTTTTATTTTTTAATTAAAAAAAATTAATAGTAATAGAGATTAATATTTTAAAATTTAATATTAAAATATATTTTTTATAATAAAATATAAAAAAATACTGGATATCTGTATACTTTTATAATAAGAAAATAAATTTAATAAAATAAAATTATATAATTTTTAATTAAAAAATACTAGTTATTATTATAATTATATATAAATAAAAGGAATATTTAAAAAAATTATAATTCTAAATTATTATTTATAATAATTATAAAAGCTTAATATATTTTAGTATTTTAAAATATTTTAATACAAAATAAACAAGATAATTAGAAATTTTTATAAATTATAATTTTATTATATATTATAAATCTAATATTAAAAATATAGTAGCAAACACTTTCTTATAACAAATTAATTATAAAAAAAAAAAAAATAATAAAAAGCTTCCCTCTTTATTATTAAAACCAGGATAGTTAATAGTAATAATACATATTTTAATAATTACTATTATAATTATAACTAACTTCTTCTAAAATTATAATATTATAATAAAAGGCTATAAAAAAGATATAAAAATTAAAAAAATTATAAAAATAATTAAATATAATAAAATATAGTATATTAAAAATTATTATTTAAAAAAAGATAAAATTTTAAAATTTAAAAATAAAATATATATCCTTAATATCTTAAATTTACAAAAAAAAATAATATATAATATATATAATACACCACTAACTAGCTATTTTAATTAAAAAAAAATATAAGAATTATTTATTTAAAATTATTACTTTTTAAAATATTTAAACTTTATTTTTTATTATATAATAGGATATAATATTTACTAGCATAATAAAATTATAAAAAAATTATAAAAAAAAAAATTATTATTATTATAAATACCTATTATATTATAATATTTTATTTTAATAAATTTTATTATTAAATTATTAAAATTTAAAAATTTAATATTAAATAACAACTCTTTACACTATAATATTATATAAATAATAATAAATAAATTAATTAAATTTATATATTTTATATTTTGTTGCGGTGAGTTGTAGGTATATAAATTTATAGATTTATATATTAAATATTTATTATATAATAAACTTTTAAACAATTTTATCTCAAATAAAGGAAAGTAATTTATTTTAAAATTTATAAAAATATTATATAAAATAATAGATATTAAAAAAAAGTATTTTATTATATTCCACTTAGAAATAAATAATTAAATAGAAAAGATAAATTAAATATTAAAATAATACTTATAAAACTATTATAATTATAAGTAAAATAATTAGATTAATATATTATTTCTTATAATATTTATATATAATAATATTTTTTAAATTATAATTAAAATAAGCTTTTTTTATATTAAATATAATTATCACTTATAATTTAAAATAAGAAGTATTATTATAATATATATATTAATAATAAAAGAATGTTTAAAAATATTATAAAATATATATAATTTATATTATCTAAAGATTATGTAAACCTAAAATAATTAAATATAATATTATAATAAGAAATAAAATAACACACTTATTTATAAAATTAAAAATAAGATTATATTTTCTAATAAAAATATAATAATAAAAAAATCTTTAAAGAAATTAGAAATAAGATTTCTTAAATTATATAAAATTATGGTTTATGTAAGTTTATATACTGTTGAATTTATATTACTATATTTTATATATTAATATGCAATGTTTTATATATCTTTAATTAAATTTTATATAATTAATAAAATCTATTTTAGTGTACTAGAATTACCGCTTATTAAAATAGATAGTGATAAAAAATAAAAAATAGAAAAAATATTAATAAAAAATTAAATTAAGAAAAATCTTAGATTACAAGAAGCTATAAAATATTATTTAATAAAATAAAAGGATTAATTATTAATAAATTTTTTATAAAAATTAAAAAAATATCTTAAATATATAAAAATATTAGTTAAGGTATTTTATAAAAAAAATTTATTATATATTATAAAAATTTATTTTAGAATCTAATTTTTAATTTTATATAATAAAAATATATAAAATTATTTTACAGATTTATTTAAAAAATTAATTATTTTATAGAAAAATAAAAAAAATAGAAAAAAAATAATCTTATTATATTTTATTATTTTTTGTGAATTTTTTTAATTTTAGGGATGTTTTTATAAGTATTTTTATAAGGTGGTAAGCTATAGCCTATTCTATTATATTTATAAAAAATGATAGGAATACTGTTATTATTATTATTCTTATTCCTATTTTTATTTTTATTTTTGTTATTATTATTGTTTTTATAGCTATAAGAATTAATTCCTATGATTTATATTTATAAAGCTGTTAAAGTGTTTTTTATAATAATAAACTATATTATTAAACTGCTAATAACCACTTTTACAAAAAATTCTTTAATTTTTTATATAGTAATATTATTCTTTTTAAAATTTAAAATATAATGTATTGTACTATTACTAATTATAAAACCACTTTTATTAATTAAAATATTTAAAGATTCTTATATAATATCTTTTAAATTTTTTATTTATATATTAATATTTATTATTATATTAAAAAATCTTAATTTTATTAAAAATAATACCTTCTATAATTAGTATTATTTTAAAGAAAGTATATTTAATAATAAAATAGGTAATAACAAAATTAAACAAGATAATTATACAAATTATTATAATATAAAATAAAATAATATTAATAAAAAAATAAGAATATATGTTTAATATTATAATAATTTAATAAACATTACTAAAGATATAATAGGTATATTATTTAATGTAATGGTTGTAATATTTTATATTATTATAATAATAAATAAAATTAGTTCTTATATAATTATTATATTATTATATGAGAAAAGGATTGAGATTAATTAAAATTATTTTAATCAAGTCAATAATATATATATTAAGATATGCAGTTATTTTTACAAAATAAGGGAAAATAAGATAAAATAAGAAGATTATAAATATTATAAATATATTAAGAAGATAAAATCAATATAAAAAATAATAGAATTTCGAAAATTTAAAATTTTAAAACATAATATATAAAAACAGTGAAAAATAAGAAAAAAAAAGAAAAAAAAGAATAATAAAAAGGAAAAAATAATTATTATATTATAATAACAAATAGTATAAAGGGGAGTAATAAGGTACTTTATTATACTTTTCTTTATTTTATAGATATTTATATATAAGTAATACTTTATAACATATATTAAAATTAAAGATTTAGAATTAAAAAAATAAATACTAAAAAGTAAATAAGTTAAAAAAAGAAAAAGAAAAATAACCTATACAGCTTATAATACTGAAATATAAAATATCTAAGGTAATAAATAAATAAACTAGAAAATTAATAATAACAATATAATATTAAAACTTATTTTCTTTGTTTAATTCTTTTATATTAAAATAAAAATCCTAATATAATATACTAAGATCTGCTACTTATTATATTATTTAATAAAGCTGATAAATAATAGCTGATTAAGCTAATTAGGATTATTAATTAATTATATAAAAGAATAATAAACTATAGAATAACACAATACTCTATAGTAAGCTTTTATTTTTATTTTTATTAAATTTCATAACTATTTAGTTTTAATAGAGGATAATATTAAGTTTCAAAGCCAGTCTAGTTATTTTAGTAATATAGTATAATACTATATACTAGTTTATATAATATAACAGAATTAATATATTAATATCTGTTTCTTATAAAAGATTATTATTATATAGAAGGTTTATAGATAAGAAATGATTTTATAGTAAATGCTGTTGCCCGCACCCTACCACTTTTAATATATATAAATATAAAGATGTATAAATGATAGAGATTAGCTCTTTGTTTAATAATTTAATTATCAAGTCCTGTAAATTATTCTAATCCCCGCGCCCGTACAAAGCACACCGCTATAGTGGTGCGCAGCCTGATAATATATGTTTTTTAGGATATGATTACTTTTTCTAAAAATTATCTATTAATAATAAAATAGGAATAATTAGAATCAGTATAAGAAATATAGAATTATCTATTAAAAATAAAAATATAAGAGATTTAGATATAAATTATAAAAAGAATATTATTATTATTATTATTATAAATTCCAGTAAGTATAGAAGAGATTTAAGAATTTAAAATAATAATTTTGTAAAATCTAATTTAAAACTTTTTATAATATTTAGAAAATTTAAGATAATTATAAAAAATTTTGATATTATTAAATCTAATTTTATAGATATATTTAAATAATAAATTATTTTTATTATTATTATTATAATAATAATAATTAATTTTGAAATTTAATAATTTTCTTATAATAATAAGGTTATAATAGGTGGTAATATTTTTATTTAATAAATTAAATATACTAAATTTATTATTATCCTTTTTATTATTAAATTTTTTTTTTTTAATATTTTTAAAATAATCTTTTTTATCTTTAAATTTATAATTATAATTTATATTAATAATTACTTTTTAATATAAATCATATATATATAATATAAAATAAACTTCTTCTTGTTTAAAATAATTATTAAGATCATTCTCATTAAGGCTATTATCATTTTATATCTAAAATATTTTTTTAAATTTGATATTAATATTACTTTTATATTCAGACTGTTAATAATTTATACTATTATACTTCTAATAAGATCTTTTATTAAATTTAATATTTTTATATATATACAAAACTAATATCTAATAATTTTTTTAAACAAATTATATTTTATATATATATAAATATTAGAGCCTCTAGTAGTATTAATTTTAATAAGAATAAATTTCTTTTAAATAATTTTCTTAATTTTCTTATATAATATTGTAATATTATTAATTCTAATAAGAAAATTAGATTTAATAATTATGTATTCTTTTTTAATAATAATACTTTTTTTTTTAAATAATCATATTTTACTATAATTATTATAATCTTTTTTCTGATCTTTTTATATTTTCTTTTAAATACTGGATTATATAATCAATATTTTTTTATAAATTTTTATACTTTAATTATAAACTAATTCTAAAATAAATTATAATTTTAATATTATTTCTAAATTCTTATATATAAATTCTAATAAATATTCTAAGATATTAATTCTAACTAATTTATATTTTTATACTTTAATATTAAAATATTTAATTAATATTTTATTTTAATTTTAATTAAATAGTTTTTTAAGTATCTGGATGTTAAAATTACTAATTAATAAGATAAAATCATAATATATTATACATTTTTACTAATTTATTATTTCTCTAATATAATCCTTATTTTTTAAAGATAGACTGGTATACTAATTAATAGTAAGTTCATTTTTAAAACATTAATAAAAAATATTTTAAATACAAGTAAATTTGGTATTTTTATTAATTATATTATCAATTTAATATAAAAAAAGATCTACTATTTCCAGGTCCAGGATCTTCTTTAGTTTAAAATAATTAATATTCTCTAACTTAATAGACTTAATACCGGCAAATTCATTTACTTTTTTCTATTATAATGTTAATGATTTGATAAGGTTTATTAACATTTTAATTAACTATTTTCTAAATTTTAAGTTATTTATTATTAATGTTTAAAAATATAATAAATTATTTAAAAATATTATTTTTATTTATTATTATAATTATCTTAATATATTTAGGTAATAAAATAAATTTAAGTAAAATAAAAATACTAATTAAATATAATCTTATTATTATATATAAATAATAATATTCATATATAATAATAAGATTAATAAAATTAACTTCAATAAATCTAATATTAATAATAAAAGAAATAATAGTATAAAATACAATAATAATAACAAATAGATTAATATAAAATATAATAATATCTTTAAATCTAATATTTCCAGTAAAAATATTAATAACAATTTAATAAATTAATTATTAAAAACTAAATATTAAACAATAATTAAGATAATATTTAAATAATATTATTAATAATATAAATAATACTAACATTATTAATAATATAAAAATAATTAATTTTAGTAATAATAATAAAATAAATACTAAAAATAATAATAATAATAATTAATATTTATTATTTTATAGAAATAATAATAAACAATTCAAAATCTTTAATATTTCTAAATCTTCTTTTTTAATAAAAATATTAAAATTATTTTTGTTTAAAAAATTGAGATTATAGTAAATAAGTATTTTTAATATTTATATTAAAATAATAAAAATACTTTTAATAAATCATTTTAATATAATTAATAATTATTTTAAAAAAATAGTAAAAATTTAGATTATTTTTATAAATTAATTTTAATTTAGAAAAAATATTCTGTTTAGCTATAGTTAAATCTAAGAAATTTTCAAGATTATAAATTTAATTTTATCAGCAAAGTATAAGTATATTATATAAATATAATAAATTAAAATTAAATCTACTTAATAAAAGAATTTAATATATTAATTTAAAATAATATCTATAATATAAATATAAATATTAGTAATAATTAATTTAATAAAATCTAATTTTAATAAATATGTTTTATAAAATAATCTTTCTAATTCTATTATTTTATAAATTTAGTAAGAAAAAAAATATATATATAATAATAACTATCATAAACATATTATATTATTTAATAGGTTTTTTGTAAAAATAACTATTATTAGCATATTAATTAATAAAAAAATATTTAATAAATAATTAATTAGAGATTTTAAATTTAATTTAAAAATAAAATAAAAAAGAAATATTTTTTTACTATTAAATTATTATTAATTAATTTGATTTAGCTAATATTTTAATTAAAATTTAATAATTTATATAAATAATAATATAAGAAAAAATATATTATCTATCATTAAATTCTAAAAAATAAAAAATATTAGAAATATATAAAAATCAGAATTTAATATAATATATTTATAAAGAATTAAATTAATTAAACTATAGTAATAATAATTAATAATAATAAAAAAACAAAATTATACTTTTAAATTACAAAATTAATTTAACTAAAGCAATTTTTTTAATAAATAAAATATAATTAATAATATTAATATAATTATAAAACTAAAAATTATAATTATAAAAATAACAAAACTAAAAAAACTATATAATAAAATAAATAAAAAACAATTTCCACACCTTTATTTATATAATCTAATATTAATATTAAGGTTATGAAATTTAAAATTTGAATTATTAAAATAAGATTCTTAATTTTAGAAAAAATAAATTAAAAGGAATTAATACTATTATTAATATTAATTTAATCTGGTTCTAGATATGTATAATGTATCAATAATAGGGATCTCAGGATAAGCCTAGTCCTGTGAGTCTACATACGGTACGTACAGGATGGGTTTGCGGGTTGCAGAGCAACCACCACAAGATTTGATTTTATAAAAAAATTAAAATCTGATAAAAAAAACTATTTTTTAAAAAAAAGAAGATAATTTTATGATTAATATAATATTAACTATTATTATATATATCTTTGAAAATAATTTTAATAAATAATTAAAATAGAATTATTAAAAAGATATTATAGTAAAAAAAATATTAAAATGAATAAATAATCTATTAATTATTTTATAATTAAAAGCAATATTATATTATTTAAAAACCTTTTTTATATCCTAGATAGGAAAATTTAGTAAAAATTAATTAAAAAATATTATAATTAATTAATATATAATTATTTATAAATAGAAAAAATTTAAGAACTCCTAATTAAATAATACTTTTAATTATAAATATAATAATATATTAAATTTTATGTTAAAATCTATAATATATATTACTAAAATAAGTTTAGTAGATATTAATTTTATAGAATTTTATAATTTTATAATATATTAAATATATTATTTTAAATTATTATTTATAACTTTATATAAAAATTACTAAAAGTATAAAATGTTTTAATAAATCAGATTTATAATAAAATTCTTATAATTATAAATAAATTTAATAAGATTATTATCTTAAAATTATAGAAATTTAATTGATTTATTAAAAAATTTGATTTAATTTATATTAAAAGAATGCTTATGTTACGAGTCCATCGCAACAAGGTGTACCTCAAAGACTAACTATTTATATAATACCCAGATCCTATATTAAATAATAGTCTCCAAATCTAATATAGCTATATTATATTCCTATTTTTTCAATATTATTTCCTATAATAATAAAACTATTAAGAAGATAACTAAATAATTTAGATATTAATATTATATAGATTATTAATTTATTATAAAGCAATAATTCAGAAATATTTTATATATTTAATTAATTAAAGATATTTTGACATAATATATATTAGTAATAACCTGATAATTAAATTATTAAATTATAATAATTTAGTAAATAAGTTATTAAGATACCAATTTATAATAATTTTATAACTAAACTATCAAACTATTATATTTATTTTTATAGAATATCTATTATATATATAAAATTATTATTAAAATTAATAAAGAATTTTATTCTTTATTAATTAATATTAATTATAATATAATAATCTAATCTTATTATTTATTTTATTATTATTATATATTTTATTTTTAATTTTTAATTTCTACTTTAGTATATTTATACCTTATTAAATTAAAATTTAATAATTAGAAATTAAGAATTAAGAATTTAAAATAGAACTTGTTATTTCTAATATTTTGGTAATAAAGGTAAGTATAATATTTTAACCAATCACCTTTAATTTGAAAAGGAAATATATAAATAAAAAAAAATATTAAGATTTATAATTATAAAATTAAAAATTTTGGATTAAAATCTGAAGAATTTGAATTTAAATCAGAATATAAATTAATAATTAATAGTAATAATAATTATATAATATTAAATTAGATTGAAAAATTAGAAAATAATAAATTTATAATAATTACTTAAACCCTTCCTTATATTTAATTTATAAAAAAATAAAGGTAAATTTTAGTTTTTAAAATTTTTATATTAACAATAGATTTTTTTAATTTAGAAATTAAAAATATGAATAATAAATTCTATATATCAATAAATTTATAAATTAAAGAAAATAATTTGATTTTTTAAAAAAAAGAATATAAAAGTATAAATAAAGAATTATTAATTATTAATATTAATAGATATTTTAAAAATCTAAAATTAATAATTATAATTTTTGAATAAATCTATTATTAATTTATTATATTTAAAGTTATAAATATTAAGAAGGAATTTTATATTTCTTAAGAAAATATCATAAAAAAATTTAATAAAAAAAAATCTAATATTATTTAATCTAAATTCACTTTAAAACTAAAAAATAAAAAAAATAAAGATAAGAAGTTTATACAACCAACTAAAAAAGAATATATATTTAATAAGGATTTTAACAATTTTAACAATTTAAGTAATTTTAAAAAATTAGATCATAAATTCAAAGAATTAATTAAAATTATTAATATAAATAGATTAGATAAAAGTTATAAATTAAAAAAAATAAATAATGATATATTATATTTTTTATATTATAAAACTATTAAAATATTAAAAATCAGAAATTTAATTAAATTTAAAAGATAATTTAAGAAACTTAATTAATTCCTTAAAACCCTAGAAAATTATTTCTTTTTTTATTTAAATAGTTTTTTAATAAGATAATATAAAATTTATTATACATTATTTTATTTTAATAGAATAATCTTTATTATATATAATTATTTATTAAATTAAATATAATATAATTTTATTTAATTAACAAACAAAATATATTATAATAATTAAAAAAATTATCAAAAATTAAAAAATTTTTATAAAATTTTTATATAAAATTTATAAATATATAGATAAAAAAAAAAAAATTTTTAAAAAATTAAAAGAATTTAAATAAAATATTTTAATTTAAAAATTTTTTTAAAAATTTGATTAATATATCTTTTTAATAAAATATAATAATAAATAATTATTTTATTATATTAAAAAAGGATTTAAATTTTAATAAAAATAGAAAATTATTAAATTTAAAATCCTATATTTTAAAATAATATATTAAGAAATATAATTTATAATTACTTAATTTGATAATATATAATTTAATAATATTAAAAGAAAAGATATTTATATTTTATATATTGTTAATAATAATAATAAAAAAAAAATATTAAATTAAAAAAACAAAAAAAAGAAATTTAATTAAAATAAAAAAATTAATAAATAATAAATATTAAAAAAAATTTATAATTTAATTCTTATAAATCTTAATATAATTTAAAAAAGTAAAAAAAATAATAAAAAAAAATATTAAATTAAAAAAACAAAAAAAAGAAATTTAATTAAAATAAAAAAATTAATAAATAATAAATATTAAAAAAAATTTATAATTTAATTCTTATAAATCTTAATATAATTTAAAAAAGTAAAAAAAATAATAAAAATAAAATTTTAAAATCTAATATTTTATTATATTTTAATTATAATAAGTTTAGATATATAATAAAAAATTACTATAAATTATAAAAACCCCAAAATAATAGAAAATAATAAAAATAACATATTTACTTTAATATAATATATAATTTAAAATTAATAATTAAAGATTTTAAAAAAATATAAAAATATATTATAAAAAAAATAAATATAAAATTTATTAATATTTTTTTTAATAATAATAAATTAAATATTATAATTTTTATATTTTAAATATAAATAAATAAAGAAATTAATAAAAATATTTTTATAATAAAAACTAGTTTTGTTAATATTAAGGAATTTATATCTAATATTCCTGATAAAAAAAAGTACTACTGATTATAATAGAATATATTAGAAAATATAAAATATATTTATTATAAATATAATTCTGATTAATATTTATAAGAAATTTATAAAAAAAAAGGTTAATAATATATTCAAATAATATCTAAAGATATTTAATTATTATATTTTATTATTTATTTAAAAAGGGAATTAGGTTAATATTTAAATATAATAAATAATTAGGAATATATTCAAATATATTATAATAATCAAAAATAGATATATAAAACTATTTTTTAAATTATAAAATAATAATTATTTAATATAACTTTTAATTAGAAATATAGTTAGTTATATAGAAAAAATATTTATAGATAATATAAATTTAATTAAATAAAATTATTTAATAAAGTAATTTATATTATAGTTTATTAAAAGTTATATATTAATTATTATATAAAGAATTAATAAAAGGTAGAAGTTAATTAATATATAATTAATTTTATTTATAATAAAAATACTTATATATAATATTATACTTATATAATAATAAAAAAAATTTATAATAAAGATTTTATAATAAATTAAGATCAATATTAAAAAATTATTAATTATTTTTCTAATAAATATAATAGAGATAAGATATTTATAATTTAAAGATATATAATTTTAAAAGAAATTGATAATTACGATATTTATAAAAATAAATTAGTTATATTCAAATTTTAAAATATTATATACTTATATAATAAATATATAAAATAATAAATAAAGAATATATAAAATATATAATACCTAATAATCAAATTTAATTTTCTTAAATATAATAAATAAGAATATTTATATTATAAAATTTTATTTTATTAAATCTAGAAAAATTAAAATTATTATATTTATAATTATTTTATAAAGATTATATTATATTATTATAAACTTTATAATAAAAGATTTTTTTAAAAAAATATATTTATTAAATATATTTTTTGATATTAAATTTCTTTTTATATAATTTGTTAAAAAAAAGTATTTAATAAAAAATAATTAGAATATATTAAAATATATAATTAATATCCAGAATATTTTTTAATAAAAATTAGGAAAAAAAAAGTTATATACTAACAAATAAAATATTAACAAAATTATTAATATTATAACCAAATAATAGATAATTGTTATTATAAAAAATATAAATAGAATTGTTTATAAAAACTCATTACAAAAAGAATATAATATATATTATATAATGTATTTTTTATAATTTAAACAAAATTCAATTGATATTATAATTCTTATAATATAATAAAAAATATTAATTATAAATCTAATATAAAAATAAATAATTTTAATAACAATAATAATAAAGATTTTATAAATAACTATCAATTTTTTAATAATAATAATTTAAATTAGAAATACCTTAGAAAATAAAGCAATTTAAAAGATCTAATAAATACTTATCCTAATATTTTAATATAATAAATTAAAATTATTATAAATTTAATATTAATAATGAGAATTATCTTATCTTTAACACTCATATTAATGGATTATAATTTAGAATTTATATAAATAATAAAATAGAAACCTGTTATCTATCCAAAAAATATATAAAATAAAATAATATTTTTTTTATTAAATTAGATATACTAATACCAGTTTACAATATTAATAAAAACTTAATAAAATATCTAAAATATAAAATAAAAATATAATTAATAATTTAAAAATATATAAAATAACTGATTATAAACATCCTCTAAATTATAAATAAATATAATTTAATATTGGGATATGATTGGTTTAAAAAACACAACCCCAATATAGGATAAAAAAATAGAATTATTTAATTTAATAAATATAATTATAAAAAATTAATTTTTTAAAAAATAATTTAATCAAAAAACAAATATTTAAAAGAAGTATATCTAAATTTAATAATATATTTATTAAATAAAGAAATTAGAATCTGATTTTAAAATAAATATTAAATAATTAAATAAATTCTAATTTATATTAAACCATTTATATAAATATTTAAAATAAAAAAAATCCTTTTATAAATTAGAATTAAAAAAAGAAATATATTTAATTTACTAAAAAAAAATTAAGTTTTATTTAAATTTAATAAATTCATTTATTATATATTTATAAAAAAAAAAAAAAAATTTAAATATATATTAATATATAATTATACTTAAAAAGAAATTAAAGTTTTAAAAAAATATTTAAATAAAAATCTAAAAACTAGATTTATTTAACTTTTAAACTTATTAATAAAAATATTTATTTTTTTTATATTTAAAAAAAATAAAAAATTATATATTTATATAGATTATAAAAGTCTTAATATTATTATCATCAAAAATTAATATTTATTATTTTTAATTAATAAATCTTTTAATAAGATTTAAAATATAAAATACTTATTTAAAATCAATATTTATAATATATATAATAATTTTAGAATTTTAAAAAAAAATATATAAAAAATAATATTTTATTATAAATATAAATTTTTTAAATATAAAATTATATTATTTAAATTAATTAATATTTTAGTATTATTTTAGATATTTATAAATTATATATTTTAAAAATATTTAAATATAATTTATATTATATATTTAAATAATATATTTATTTTTAATAGAATAAAAAAAAAATATATTAAATATATTAACTTTATATTAGAAATATTTAACAAATATAATTTTAAAATCGAATTATTAAAATCTGAATTTGATATTAAAAAAGTTAAATTCTTAGGAGTTATTATCACTCTAAATAATATTAAAATAGATTTAATAAAAATTTAATCCATCTAAAAATAGCTAATATTATAAAATTTAAAAGATGTATAATCCTTTTTTAGATTTTATAATTATTATAAATAATTTATTAAAAAATATAATTATTTTGTATATATTTTTTCAGAATTTACAAAAAAAGATATTAAATTTAATATAAACAATAAACATATAAAAGTTTTTATAATATTTAAATAAACATTTATTATAATACTAATTCTTAAATTTTATAATTTAGAATTATTAATTAAAATTAAAATAAATATTTTAAAAATAATCTTTAATATATACTTATATTAACTATATTTAGATAAAGAATAATATTTAATAACCTACATTTTATATAAATTTAATACAATAGAATTATAATATCCCATACATAATTAAAAACTTATAATAATAATTAAAATTTATAAAAAATAAAAAATATACCTTTATTAAATAAAAAAATCTTTTATAATTATATCTAATTATAAGAATTTTATTTTTTTCTTATTTTTAAAAAAATTTAGTTAATATTAAATTTATTAATAAAAAATATTTAATAAATATAATATAAAGATAATATATTTTAAAAGAAAAAATAATATTAAAGTAGATATTATCAATAAAAGACCTAATTTTATAAAAAAAATAAAATTTAATAAAAAAATTATTTTTTAAAAAAAAAAAAAAAATTTTATAATTAATATAATATTA
>JAJTUD010000025.1:12052-107391 GCA_036971385.1 Dactylellina parvicollis | reverse complement strand
ACCCTAACCCTAACCCTAACCCTAACCCTAACCCTAACCCTAACCCTAACCCTAACCCTAACCCTAACCCTAACCCTAACCCTAACCCTAACAACTCGCACGCGTTACGGGGGGGCTCGCTACGCTCACCCCCTCTTCTTAAACGGTTCTCACGGTCACCACGGGTTCCACGAGCTTAACCTTTCTTAGGGTGTTTACAGTTTACGGGTTACGTCCGGGCGGAGTTGGAGTCTGTTCGTTGGGGTTTACTGCCTGGGGTTCGAGTAACGGCTGGCGCAGCCTCTGTTTTACCTAGGTTAAGATTCAGCGCTCTCTACGATTGTCAACGACCTTCTACTTACCTTAAAGTTCTTGGTCGGGTTACTGCCTGGATTTTAGGGCTGCCGCTGAGGGGTTAGGGTTTAGGACAGTTCGTCTGAGAAAAACCGAGTAAGATTCGCATATGCGAATCCAACCTACCCTTTCGCAAAAACTTCTATTCTTTAAGAATTCGCAAATGCGTTTTTCCTAAGTACATACGCGCATTATAATAATCTGTTGAAGAAATCGGCTGCGTGTTTCTGTAGCCGCCTAAGAAATATATGCATTGATTTTTAATCGCAAATGCGTAAGTTTCACGGTAAATCTTAATTGCGTAAGCGTTTATATAGTTGGCACCTGCCTAACCCTTCGTATCTTCGGATTTGCTTATCCCTATTAACTATATGCAAGTTTCATCTATTCTTACTTGTCGCAATTGCGTATTCATTTTCCTTTTTCTTCCCTATTCGTTTTTAACGATATCCCACCTCTAGTGGTAGCTAAATCGTTCAAAATGTATTTTTGTCTCCCCTGGACCCGTAAGGCGTTTTTTACTGCTTTTCCTTCAGCTCCCTCTTCACTCTATTTCCCGCATCTGCGTAAGATCTTACATCTTAAGAACATACCCATTCTATATTAGGTTCCGCAGGAACGTAATATATGCCGAGTTACTTCTTTTATTATAGCCGGGTGTCTTCGCTTCTGCACTTCCTGCTTGCTATTAGCCCTCCCTTATCTTCTAGTTAATGATCATTTTTCTACTTGATTCTATTTTCTCTTTGTAGCTTTATTAAAAACTCTCCGCTATTCCGCGATATTCATATTTATTATTCTTCACGTATTTAAAAATGAGATCCCCCTTTGCGAGGTTTCTTCATATATTCTCATTTATTATACATTAAAAATCTCCAGCGCTTTTTAATTCTGTTCATTAAAAATATTCATTCTCTTTTTTTAGATATACACTTTTATGCCATTATATGTAACCTTGTTCCAACCAGTATTGCCTACTTGTCTTCGCATATGCGTATGCAAAAATTCTATACGCTTCTAAGAGTTTTATAAAATAACCGCACCAGCGAACTTTATAATACGGTTTGGTAATTCCAACTTGTATCAAATATACCGCATCTGCGTGTTGTAATATAATATATGTATTTGGTCAATTTGATATCACAAACTCAACTGCGAAACTCTCTTTGTTCTTTTCGTCGAGTTATCGTCTGTCAGCTTTTCGCTCTCGCCTTGTCAGTAGACCAATTTACCACTGTCTTTTTCTATATTCTCACTGACTTTGCCGGAACTTTTTACCAAAGTAAATACCTACCTTACAAGAAATCCCGCATATGCGTGTACTCGGTGTATATGAATATTGGCGCGTAACCAAGCCGTATCCTTAGCTGCCAAAACTATTACATTTTTTAAATATGCGTTGACCACTCAGGTTCGAGAAGTGATACATGAAACGTATTGTTTGTATTTACTATCGCTTCCTCTAACCATCTACGAACATTATTAGAGGATAGCAGCTAAATTTGTGAGCTTTCATATCGGATATGCATATTGGAAGATCTAAGCGCGAGAGTTCAGTGCCATCCTTGTATAGTATCAATTACATTGGCCCCTGTCAGATTCACTAAGTCCTTTATCAAACTGTTGAACAAGCTCTTGAATTGCATTTTCCTTCTTGATACTACTACAATACGTCGTCTGTTTTCTTCACGCGTTATGTAGTATCTACAACTTCTATAGTAATATTCTCGGCCCTACGAGCGCGTAAATATATTAAGGCGAGGTCATCCGGTCCTGATATAAGTCGCTTCTCTTTGGAACCGTGCCCCTCTTCGTAGTATAAGGCAAAATTATCCGTACCGACAAGAGCTGGGCCAGCTTTTTTGAATCGTTGAGAGGATTTGTCCCAGTCCTACTGAGTCTTCCACTCCCTTTTCACGACCCTCTCCTTTCCACTTGTCGCAAATAAAATATAGAATGTTAGATGTGGTTCTAAAACAAGAGGTACCTCTTGACCACAACCAATCCACTGTGGGTGTGCCTTGGTAAGCCCTGTGATCACATTATTGGTGGAAGGGAACAAGTGAGTATATATATCGACCCGTGATATTCTTACCTTCTTGTCCTGCCCTAGGGCCCATACCCTGGCCTCCAAAGCCGGCCAATCGTCCGTCTGACCAGCCTTTAGAAATCTGAGAAACTTGTACCAGCTAGCATATGTTCTAAGCGGTAGCAAATACTCGGTGTCTAGCATCACGAACACTTCGTCCACAAGCCCAATTCCCGCAAGACTCACAGTAAGCGAGGCGGTGGCTTTTTCCACCTCGCCTATAAAATCAAGGTAGTTTTCACTGGCGGTGAACTCGAAGAGAAAGGGGCCGGTCCAGTTTAAGAAACAATAAAATTTGAACCCGACTAGGGTCGTAAAGTCCAACCCCTTAAGAATATATGTTGTGTTAGTCTGGTACTACAACAACTTTACGGTTTATATATAAATCACTCACTTTGGGTGGTGCCCTCCTTTCCAGACGGAGAGACTTAACCAGTGGTTCGTCGATCTCCCTTGCCGTTTCAACGTCCTGGCTGTACTTGGTAACCTCGTTCGATTGCCCGCTTGTCGTATCTTTTGGGCCGACAGGCGAACTATCAGCTGCTGCTACTGTAAATGGTCCCTCTTCTAGGACCTTGGGGGTCTGGTATAGGTAGTTGCTAGCAGTACGGGTTCATATAAGTATACAGTAACTAGGATGATGGACTAGAGATCGCGCTCTGGGTATACCTACCGAATGTCTGGCGTCTGGGAGCCAATGTTTGGGCTAGATCCTGTAACGGTTGGGTCCTTCCAAGGTAGCCGTCTCTTTGGCCTGACTATCGGAGCCGCGATGTACACTTTGAATGGGTCTTTCGCCCCAGTGTCCCGTCTTTCAGATTGCATTTCTGCTTGGTCTGTTTCTCTGCGCAACCTTTAAGTCTCGGTTACTCCGAGGTAACGTTACTGTTTGCTCCCGGAGGTTGCCTTGGACTTGGCTTGAATTGGGGCCCTTGTCGCCTGGGGTTTTGTCAACTTACGAATATCACTGGTCTTTTGCTGGTATATCTCCTTCTTATTCTCCTATCGAATCGTTAAGGTGCAGTCGGGTGATGGGGCAAAGTAACTGTAGCGGCGTGAGTATTTGCTCAAAGCGAGTTTGTCGAGATTAAATTTTACATATAGTAAGCCCTCCCGTTGCGTATTTAATTGTTAGCTATTTGCTTATCAAACAAAATATGTACAAAGCTTGGTATCAGTTCATCCGTGTTATACCTTCACTTCAACCTTTATTTCGTCAACAAACAAATCAGAGGTTAAGCCCTAATATATTACTGACCACATGTCCGGATTATATACCACCCACCCATAGGTCTAATACAGTCTCGGTCCAGACTAAGCTGCTGCTGGGCCGGCTCGATACACGGGGCTAAAGAGCGATTAGACTCACCACGCAACACTTGCCATTACCTTTTTCTTTTCTTTTTTTTCTTTTCTTCTCAACTTTTAGACCTGTCTCTAGAAGACCGCTTAGAATAGTATAAGCCTCAATACTTGAGCAGTACAGTATTAGGAAACAATAATATGCTTTATAGCACTCGTAAACCCATATCGATCTCGCAGTGTACAAAACTTAAAATCTAAACAGTAGCGATAATTATATTGACAGGAACAATTCGGCTGTGTGTATATTTGGACACAAGCCCCAAGATCAAACATCCGTGCATCGAAATAGAACTTACACATAACGCGAGAAGCTTCTGAATCCTAAAACTAGTTTCTGATCCACGCGGACGAGTACTGATTGATGTTATTTTACAAAAACTCATTTGTCCACTTCCGTGACTTGATCTCTTAAATGAGGTCCCAGTGCTTGAGTTGGTACGAGGGCACCACATCTCAGGCTAGTCTCGTTGGAACAAAGTGCCTCCTCATATGGTCTTAGGCGATACGGTATAACGCTCACGGCATTCTGGCGTGCGGCTAGTACTCTGCTATGGGAGTACAGCCTTACTCTCTTATAAATAGTTGCTCTACACGTAACTCCAAGCAGATCCCTCAAGCTCCTGTTCCTAAAATCTCCTACACGCTCCTCAACACCCCTCGAACATTAAAACGTATTCCATTTTCACCTACCCCAATACCTGCACCCACATCGGACGACTTGGATATTCCAATCTATTCCTTATCCTCCGCTTTTTTCATTCTTTTTCTTTCAAGGTAAGATATCTCGAACCTTAAACCCACATATTGCATGTTGATTTGACAAAATATTTAGACCGGTATCGCTTGTAAAGTTATCTTGATATCGTCGACTGTCCCTCAAAGGCAGTTCTTCCTGCTTCATTATATGCGGGACAATGGTCTCGAAGGAGCAAACTGAAAAGTCCAACAAGGGCAGATCCGAAACGAGAAAGACTGCGAACGCTCTTTTGGGGGTTACCGATGATAATAAAAGATTTGTGGGCAAGCAGCTGAGGTCGCTCTTTGTCCGTGCCGGTGTGGACATAACGAAAGGATGGCATCACCTAGACGAAAATGTCAAAGTTAAGGCGATGGAAACCGTCATTGGAGCCGTATCAAACATGAATGACCCTCGATGGAATGGTGTTACTGCGAATATCGAATCCCTCGAGGTGTTTGCAGATAAAATGTTTTGCGACTCGTCCCGCCGTCACACGAAGAAGAACAAAGCTGGCCCTTCCACGCGTAAAGGGAGTTCCAAGCACAAGTCCAGCGAGTTCATATCCTCCTCGGAAGACTCTGACGACGAAGAAGCTGACCGGAAGGACGGAGAGCGGTCGGGAGATCCTGCCGTTCATTTGGACGAACAACCTGGTGAGCCCAAGATGCTCCGACACGTACACTTGACGCATACACTGATACTGATGGCGTTCCCGGGATGTTATAGATCGTTCAAAGTCCCCCAGGGCACCTTCAGCTTCGCCCTCTCCACTTCTCCCCCCACCGTTTACGGGTCCACCGCCCTCCACTCCCTTGGCACTCACCTCCCCGCATTCTCCTTCTCACCGACCCCGTGTCCCTCTCAGGACATCATCGCCGCTTTCTCTCCTCGGAGAGACCCCTTCCCCCCCCCCTTCGTTCGGCTCGATGCCTTCGTCGCCGCCACGTCGGATAAACATGAAGTTATCTGACGCAGAATCCGACGCGGGTGTTTGTAAGGACGGCGTGGACCAAGCTGGTCCAGTTCCACAAGGTCAAGATCAACACGAACCGACCATTGAGCTACCTGCAGGAAGGGTGGCAGAGAAACGGAAGGCAACGGTTGATGATGCCCTTGTCGCCCTCTTCCCCGGACAGTACCGTACAACAGCGGACAGGACCGAAGAACCCGACCCGATACCTTCATCTTCCATTGGATCACAAGGCTGGCGTATGGAGTAAGTGGTGTCCATTCTTTTTATATTTCATGACACATATTCGATAGCTGATTTGGTTGGGCGTTAAGAAAAGGACGAGGAGGTCAAGTTCGCTTCGACTCGATGTACCTGCCCCCCCTTAGAAAGGGAAAACAGCTACCGCCCATCCGTCCTTTGGGCAAAAGGAAGACGCAGAAGAAAGACTCTCCAGAGTAGATAAATTGAGCAACATGTCCCGAGCGGGGTTGCATTGTGTCCCGATTTGTATAGTAATGTTTCCTATTTTACTTTTAAGAAAAGAACGAACGCTGCCATTCTCCAGAGTATATATAATTGTCTATGTCCTGCGCACCTGAAAAAGACGTAACAATGTGGTCTTATGGATCTAATTAAGCTGCATTCACGTGTTTGTTGTTGTCTGTGTGTTTTACTCGCATGCGTATATAGGTAAAGGCTGTATTATTTGGTCTCGTTGAACCAGACTCTGATATTTTGGGTTGAGTATTATTCGGATTTTTCTACCTCGGAATCACACATCTGGTGTCCATTAATTTAGAGCGCGATCTGTTACCCCAGAAGTTATACGTCATATCCGTAGTGTACCAAAACATCTGATTTATCGGCCTATATGATCCCAATATAGCTTCACTAGCTAGTTTAAATTTCTAAACTAGCGACATACAACGAAAAGCTTGATTATTTCCAGCAAACAAATTGTAGATGCTCGGTTGACACCGAGCTCAGTAAT
This sequence comes from Dactylellina parvicollis, assembly GCA_036971385.1. Taxonomy (NCBI): domain Eukaryota; kingdom Fungi; phylum Ascomycota; class Orbiliomycetes; order Orbiliales; family Orbiliaceae; genus Dactylellina; species Dactylellina parvicollis. Next base: position 100,922 of record JAJTUD010000025.1, on the reverse strand, counting down.
AGAGTTAGTCGCCATAAGCTTTATGTTACACGCATGCAGGACATCCGTTCTAAAGCTAATAGTTTATGGAACAAAACGTGCCAGAATCGAATGACTGAATGCTACCGCATGTCGTACAGGCAGAAGGTGGGGGAGCGATTGTAACCCCGAACAGTGTTACTGCCAATAGTCATCTTCCAGTACGAAACTGTCATCATAACCGAATGAAATATCATCCGGCTGGAACTGCTCTGGAGAACGGGGAGCGATTGCGGAATCATCCTCCTCATCATCTTCGGAGTCAGAACTAGATTCCGGGTCAATGTGAATCGTACCTGCGGGGACCTGCGTAGACACGGCGGTACAATTCCTGCGAGCGGACTCCAATAAAGCGGGACTGTCGGCGAAAACTAGCTGGAGGATTGAATCCACTCCGATAGCTGCCGCGTTTGCTAGCGCGTCATAATTGGCCTTTCTTTGCTGTGGAGATGGTCTCCGTGTCTCTTCCACTCTGGCAGAGGGTCTCTTGATCGCCTTGGATGGAATTCTTTCTATCAGCGACAACTGCTCGTGCAACCTAGTTGTTATGGCCCAATTTTCTGATATATCCGGTCAGCAAACTAGAAAATAGAAAATAGTGCATTATATATATAAGAAAAACATATTTTGACCCTAAACCGTGATGACGTAACAGGTACTCTCTTCGTGCGCATCGTGGGAGGCAAATATAACTTACTATACGTTGTTGTAAACTGCGATCTAGAAAGCTGAAGGGCGGGGCGAAAACTTTCGTCTATCTCCTGATAAAAAACGCTCAAGTAGAGAATCAGAAAATAACAGAACCACTCGTCGACATCTTCCCCTCTTCTCGCTTTACCACTTGCTCTCAGACCCCGATGTTGGAGGTGGGGTGCCCTTTCCTTGCCCTTACCAGGAGCGTACGGCGTTCCTGACGGTAGCGGATCCGAAAGGCAGCAGATCATGCCAATGGCGAGCAAGTGCTGGTGTTCTTCGCTTCCGTAATCGAGAAGAGCGATAAGCTTCATGGCGTCGTGGTAAAACCCCACGTGCGAAATGTTTTCGGACTTGGCGTATTTCTGTTCCAATCGAGTGATACCTCTCCTTAGGGAAGGCGGTTCTCCGTCAACCGGGAGGGAAAACCCCAGATCAAGCCGCTCGGTCTCCTTGCCCACAAGATCGCCGGTTCTGACGATCTGCCTCGCTGTGAGGCTGCCGGAGTGAATGGCCGGGAGGGTTGATATACCTTCCAATTCTAGCGCCATCTCTAAAGCCCGGGTCCACCTGGCGGGATTCATTGCTTGGGCGCCCACGTCCAAAGCATCAGTCTTCACGATAACATTCCGGATGGCCGCCATGGCAGCAACAGGCCAACCGATCCGGCGAATCGGATTTATAGCTGCATTGTAGAGCTGTGAAGCAAGATCTGAATAAGGTATGAACCCCGGCTTCCCGATAATATTCAAGGAACTAGCGTCCCCACCATGAGCTTGCTTCGAAAGCCAGGGCATCTTATCCGACCCCCCGCATGCGATACGGACGAGCTCCAGGTGGGTGGGATCAGAGAACGGTGTTCTGGAAGCCTTAAACTTGCGAACAGCTCTCCCGAACCGCTTTGCCCACATATTCAGTTCCTCGGTGACCTCATGGGCGCTTAAGCCTGCGTATGTGTAACTGGTTTTATGGTCAGCGGTTCGCCCGCAATCAGGAAGTTGTAACAAGAACCAGTCGGATCTTCCAAGATCGCTACCACGTTGTAAATGCGATCGGAAGGCCTTCGTGTTTTGACAGCACCACTTACCGAGTTTTACCCAGCTGTTCTTTCGTGTACCCTTCCAAACTCTTGATTACCCATTCTCTGAGTTCGGTCGTAAGGTGATCTTTCAACCACAGCGAAATTTCGGAAGCGGCGGTGTTGACATCGTAGATCCTACGTTCCGCCGACAGTTCCAGGTCGGATCGCCTTTCTTCCGCTTTTGATGCATCGTAATGGAATTTTACGGCGGCGAGTTGACCCAGTATCAGCTGACGCCCACCGTCCTTCAACCTCTCCTCTGTTGGCCACGCTCTGACATGCCCTTCGCGTAAGTCCACCTTCACGGGATCGATGAACGGGAACCCCAGATGGTTGATGGCATCGAAGAGCCCCAGCCAATCCCATAGCCTCTTGAGCTGATTCTTCGCTCCACCTGTGAATGACCTCACGGCCAGACGTTCGAATGTGCTGAGGCACTCCGAGTAAGCAACAACCCTGAGTCCGCGAACCGCGCCGGTGCCAATGATTGTCTCGTCGCTTGCAGTTAGCAGGTCAGCAGAGTCCGATAACTTCTTCTCCTTGGCCTCCGCTTCCAAGTAAGATATGCAGTATCGCATCAGGATCCGAAACAATTCCGCAAAACATTCAAGAACGTGAGGGAAAACTTCAATGGGATAACGCCGGAGGTATCTATTTGCCCATAGAGCCGTTTCGGGATCACCCCGCATATGCAGGAAATCGAGTATCGGTGCCACGACGTTCTCACAGACATACGACCAGTTGCGGTTATCAGCGTCCAGCATCGAAAGAAGGATGGTGACTTCGATCTCAAGACGGGACCCGGTCTTGCCTGAAGCTTTACAATCTGTCACGTTTTTCCGGAATGACTCGAATGGAGCGCCTGTGGCTGCGGCTGTCTTGAGTTTCTGGCATTTGCTCGCCTTCGTCTTTGGGACACTCTGAGGAGCACAGTAGCCTCCGGTGAAGCACCCCGTCCTCAGCGCGAAATCCCCGGGCGTCTTGCGAACAAAGTATTTTAGGTTGGAGTACCCTTGCGAAGGTCCCGCTTGTAGAATATCTCCGGCAGCCCTCTCGTTGTCCGACTCCAAGAAGGCCTCTATTTCCGCCAAGCAGCCGATCCTGACGAATTGCGGAACGCCGTCCCGAGTCTGCCAGTTGCATGCACCGCTACCGAACCCGAGGTGATAGAAGTCTCTTGCGTTCTTCGAGTTTGGCAGCTGACCTCTCATCTTGCGAAACGACCAGAGATAAGATAATCCATCTTCCTTCCTTGGTGTAACATTGGCGGCGAACGCGAAAGAGACCGATTCCACAGTGCCGCAGTCGTATGAGACGGACAGGTCTTCGGCCAACTCACGAGGCCCAGAATCCACATCGATGTCGGTGTCCTGGCCGTAATCGAAACAATGGAAACTGGGTCGTACCGATTCCCAGCCTTCGCCCGGGAACTTCTCTTGTAAATTGTGCCACTCATCCAAGACGCCTTGATGTAGGGCCGCCCAGTCTTTTTGATCCAACGAGGTTGTATCCGACTTCTGCATACGGTTACCCCATGACGACACATTGTGCCGAGCAAGATCAGCAGTCTTTGTGAAGATGTGCTTGAAGAAGTCTATCAATCGCTTGCCTTTCGATGCGGATACGCAACTCCTTTTCATGTCTTTCTTCACTCTGTTTCGGCGGGGGCGACCCGGAGGGTTCACCGGCTCCAATACGATATAAAATCGATACGAATGGTCGGTAGCGCCGTCGTATGCGTATTGGAAAGTCCGCCCCTTTATGCTATACGGTAACGAAAAAGCGCTGTGTGATTTGAAAGGTGTGCCCCAGCCTCTGAACGTGAAGGTAATCCTATGAAGAGGCCCTCTTCCCGCCAAGTACGGCACCTGGCCGTCCAAGCCTTGTATCGACATGTAGTCTATCAACGTCTGGACCTCCATACCTGCCCTGTCCGAGGACATGTCTTCCCAGGGCTCGTGCATGCTGGTCCAGTTTAGCTTGCGTTGGCCGTGGATAAGATCGAGCACGTCGCTAGTTTTTTGCGCAGCCGAGATACCAGGGGGTGGGAAGACCGTTTGCGAGAATTCCGACAGTAGGAGCTCTGTGTACATCTCATCATCAGAATCGGATGTGGAACTGCTGCTGCTGTTGCTGTCGATCTCTTGATCCTCGTCGTCAGGATCGCCGGCGTTTCTTGCATTTGTAGTTTCATCTTCTGTTTCGCTTTCTTGGTCTTCTTGACCTTCTTGGTCTTCGCTACCTTCGTCGGATTCGCCGGATCTTAAGTCACCGGGGATGCCTCCTTCTTGGGCTTGCCGACGTGCGAACTCAAGTTCAGCATCATCATCGACATCGTGGTTGAGATCGATGTCCCGCAACGTGTTTCCGAGGTCAGAAATCGAGTGTTCATCCATTATTATGGCGGGATGATAACTTCGGGCAGCAGCTTTGGCTACCCCGGGAAGGATATCGTGAAGGGAGGGTCCCTATATGGGGGAAGTCTTAATTGACCAGAGTTTGAGGCAGTGGTGGTTAATCCGTGCGTAAGTGTTGAGTCTTTGTTGTATTTTTTCAAAGAGTTTTGAATCGGTCTCGAGACAAGTTTTGAATTATTCTCGAGCTGGTTCTCATATTGCACTGATATTATCAGGTAGAGGTGGCTGGCTTCGGACCCAGCCTACCACTCAATTCCACTCAAAAATTGACAGTTGGCATTTTACATATCAGACTTGCCGAATCAGGATTTGGTCGACCGAGGCCTCCGAGCTGTTTCGCAAATAGACCACCGACAATGTTTGTGAGCTGTCGTTCCGTGTAACAATAATACTATCTGTGGTAACAGTATGGCTTGCTTTGTTGAGCGGGAGCTAGTAACGTTCCCAGCCTCACCTTAACAAGAAACAAATCACTTGGCCAATTGGGTGAGCGTGAGCCAACTTCAGTCGCGACCGGCTGACAACCTTTCCCTGAGTGCTCTGAGAATTACAGAAATACAAGATACCAACATCAGACCCCGATATAGGCTGTACCATATTGCGAGCGACAGGTGGGTGACCATGAGATCAGGAGACGCAAGCTCAATACTTGTGGCTTTCGGATATGCACACCCAACCCCTTATGATGATACGCTATCTTGTTCCAATTCTTACGCCTATTACAAATCTTCTTGATAACCCAAGCCGTATGCTGTGACTTCTCCTCCTTCGATCAAAGCATTGGTGAAAGTTCGGAGCTGAAGGTAGGTGGTACAGCTATCCTAGATCGGTAATGGAATTGTTGGGATATAATTCTCTTTGAGCCATCCAACAAACGGCGCCGGTTTGCACTTGGACGGTTTAGCATATTTAAGCTTGCTTCCCGGACCAGATCCATCCGTATCTACTCCATTTATTCGACCCACGCCTAGTCCACCACCTCGCCGCTCGCCCACGCCTGGTCCACCATCTCGCTTCTCGCCTACGCCTAGTCCACCGCCTCGTCATTCGTCAATGGCCAGTTCACCACCTCGTCGCTCGCCCGGTCCGGAAACTGCCCAAGTCAGCTTCGAGGTTCTATGCCAGATCCTAAGCGCAGATAGAGCCCCACCCTCTCTCCCCGATCTTGAGGGAGATAATGAATATGATCTTTTATTATTCGATCAACGCCAGGAACAAGAGGCACGAGCACACCCGGAAGATGAACGCTGGACACTTTGGTGGGTCCTCCCGGACGATGCAAGCAAATGGGAAGATTCCATCGCAAAGTATCTCGAAAAAGACCTTATACTTCTTATAACTGGGAGAACGCCACAGTTCAAGTTCGAAAAGAGTGCCGCAATAGATATGCTCGGAGTTCGCAGAACAGTGCTCATGCATGTTCTCAAATGCATCGCGAAAACTTGCTCGCTATTTTCTGGAGATGGGCAGAAGTTTTTTACTCCTCTGAGCAACCCTTGGGCACCTTCCCTAAAGCACGAAATGAAGCGACTAGGGTTGTTTGCACAGCTATACTACCATTTTGGAATTCGTCGGGATTACGTCGTATGGCCATGCGAGCTCGATCCCCTAGTTCTCATGCTCATATTTTATAAAGGCAAGGTGTCGCTTATCCCCAGTATTGTGGACTACATCCCGGATCAGTTCGCGACGCTCAAAGCGCTCCTTTATTCAATTGACGTACTTGAGGAGGCTGATCCCATGCCAACGGAACCGGGTTTCACATCGAGGCCACCCCCTCAAGTTGTTAAAATAGCAAGAGACAGTTTTAAGCATGCAGCGACCTGCTTGGAGCCTAGTGATGGAGATAATTTGCTGAGCCATCTTGAGGAAATTGACGTTGGGTGTTCTGATTCATATGAGAAAGCGAGGGACTTTGTCTGGAGTTTGTTTATGCTCCATCCTGTTAAGGAGTCCCTTAGCGAAGCCGTCTGTGCAATGAACCGGTCAGGCGATGGTATCAGGTCTCTTTCGACCCCCCCGGGCCATATTATCAAGCATTGCCGGAGGTATAGTGCTTTCAGCTCAAATGAAGAGGTCCTTGAAATGGTGCAAGTCGGCAGAGTTAGAGCGGAGGATGAAAAATACATGACATGGGTCAAGGAATGGCTGACGACGACATCCTTAGGCCTCGCGAGATCATTCGTCCAGCTAGCAACGGGCACAGATCAGAAGGCAGGGCTTGTCATCTCGCTTGGAATGCGAGTTGTTACTGAGAATAAGGAACTCAACGCGGAACCAGACTTCAAGACTTGTTCTCAGCTCGTCACTTTCGCGCCCTGGACGGACAATAAAGAGCATTTCTTGAAGGCGTTGGAAACGGTGGTTCAGGTTTGTGGAGAGGACAATAGATTCGGGTCGGAGGTCTTAGTGGATCGTCTTTTTTGATACGTCACTGCCAAAGATTCGATTCCGATTACAGAAGCTTGTGTTCAATCTATACAAATGACAACCAGCTTTATTTGCTCCTTATGAATTCGAGCTTCACTCGAAGTTCGAATCGAAAATCGATATATTGCATAAAGTAAGAAAAGAGAGGAATAAAATACAATAAATAAATAAAATTTAAATTAACATTCATAGGAAGTAGTAGTCTCGTTACCAGAATGTGAGGAAGTAGTTTCGAAATATTTATACGTACCAATTCAATATCACTTTCAGAACAAAATATGATACCTTTTTCGGAATCCACACTTATAAAATCTTGAACCGAAATTGTATGTTATGGATGAACTAAAATGTATAATAATCTAAACTAAAATTTTCTAATATAATAAGTATAGTGGACAATGTAGTGTGTTAAAGTAGATATGTTAAGATTGCTACAAAAAACTGGATATTCTGGCACATACTAAGTGTGTTTTACAAGGGAGGATGTGGGTTAATATATTTTAATGCCATCTGATCAAAAATCGGCGGTACCTTTGCAATCGTGGTGAAATCCCGGTCCGATCAGCGTATATATAACGGTACTCGGGTTACACTGGCAGTACCCAACAGCCGCGTCGCGTCGCGATGGCATTCTTCGACCAAGCTTGGGAGGAGGATGGATACTCGAAAGGGAACTGGGAAGTATATGAACTGGCCCGGGACCTAGTCACCCGTCTATTGGAGCTAAAGGACCTTATCTGACCTAGAGGAGACCGACAGCCCTGAGGAAAACAGCCTTAGACACGTTAACAATAGCTCCAGTTCCGACTTCGAGACTGACACCGAAACCTTCCGTCCCGACGTAAAGCTTGGCAGCTTCTCTGTCGACCCCGAACCCGAGCGAACCGTCATCTTTCTTGAGGGCGACTTCAAAGCCTCTGAACAAGCCGATTTCGACCTTGATTTCGACCTCCTTATGGTCGACCTCGACCTTCCTGCTGACTAGGTCTAGATCGATATCGAAGGTGACATCCCCGAGTTCGAACTTCGTGGTCATGTTGACGATATCCACGATATCCATGGTGGTGGTGGTAGTGGTCCGTGGGTCCGAAGAGGATATCAGTATAGAAACTGGACGAGGAGGTAAGGATGGGGGGGGGGGTTAACGAAAGATGTAACCGACGGAAAGAAACCGAATATAACAGAAGGAATACTATCGGAAGAGAAATAGCGTATCTGAATTATATCTCCTGTAGATATCGATACTCTGGATTTAGACACATTGCCATTTCCAATGTGTACATTTCCCGCTCATGTTCAATGGCAATCATGACGATCCTTGTTGTTGTTGTATTTTCTTGCGTTGCACGTACTGTGACGGCATGGCTAGTCTGCTTTGCAGTCAGCGTTTGGTTTACGAGACAAGGCCAGTCTCAGTCTCGTTATCAGAATGTGTTGCCGCCGGAGGCGGCATTTCACACCTGGCATCGCGTAGTCTCAAAGTGACCATCCGCGTTGTGAGGTTTTGGCCAGTTTCTCGCCTCATACCCTTTCCCAGGTAGAGAACCAAGTTCTGATCAGAAGAGTGGTCTCAGAGGAAGAAATATCCGTAGACGGTCGATGCCCCGCCGATAATTTGGTCCTCAGTCATGGAACGCCAGCTGGCCGCCACGAACGAACGGGCCGGAAGTCACTCTGCAGCAAAAAGGCCGAAGTTAGGTGGTTCGTCTCCAATTATTCCGTCACATCCAGTCGAATTACTGACAGTCTCTTTGCGAAGAAACCCCGGAAGGAGAGGCTAGGAGGGCAGCAATGAGCGTATTAGGCTCCTGGAGGGAACAAATAAAGGCTCTTGGTGGAGCAGAAGAGGACGAACCCGAGTACATAGCGGAGTTCTGGAAGAGTATGTGGAACGACTTCACCGCCGTCCCTACGACTTTGGCGTGTCTTAATCAACTAACGTGAGTGAAGAGAGGTTCGCATCCGGTGTCGAGTACTATGTGAAGCTATGGGCAAGTCGTTGCGAGGAAGCGGAAGCGGGTTACATCGCCGCAGCGGACGAAGCGGCCAACAAGAGACTGGATGCAAGAGTATCCGAGCTTCGGGATGACCTCGAGTCTTTGCGTGAACGTTTCTGCGGTTCGGTGGAGCTTCTGGACATCATATGCCGGAAAACAGATGAAGTGGAAAATACTATTGGAGCTGATACTGGTAACGTAACATAACCTACGTCCGAATAAAGTCGCGTTGGGTGCACACAGCAAATCATGTTCGTCTCGTTCCATTACGCCTGCCATGACGTTTCCCTTTGACCTCAAGGGCTACCGTTTTACTTTTATTTTCATTCGCGGGTGGAATTCACACTGTTTTCTGGGATGCTGTTGGTACCCTCTGTACTCAGTCCTGTCGCTAGTGTCTCGGGTCTGGTCTGGAAGCCAGCCTGTCAACCTTTCTGCGAATGTAAAGTGCTGTCGCAATCTCGTCACCAGCCCGTCCCGAGTCCGTAGTCATAGCTATTACTGATGCGTCCAGTACTGAGCATAATTGTACGTTATATAAATATTTATAGCAACGACGAGTGGTTTCCCGAGAGGTTTCCAAACATTCCCAGGTTCAGTATCTTCGACCTGTCGAGTTCTTGCCCGACCGGAGCCTTGTGTTCCCTTGCAGTGTGTGAACCACATTGCACACCGCTGTCCCGGAGGAATGCTTCATTTGTTTGGCCCCATGTAGGAAGGAGACTTCTTATATATATGGGAACAGTTAAAATTTATGTGAATTGCGGGGGTGTATTGTTGTCGCATTTTGGACATGATCTGCGCAATTCCAAAGCCGTGTGTTATACAGTCAAATACATCGGACTCCTCGTGGCGTCTTATACAATGGGAATAACCAAAAGTTTGGTTATGATGATGATACGCAGCCTTTTAAGTGTTAGTTACGTTACAATACTCAATAACGGATATGTTTAATATGGACAAATAATATAGTCTACGTGCTGTCCGTCGTCGCTTAAAGATTGCTACTGGCATCGTTCCCCTCCTCGCATTTCTCATTTTCGCTCGGGACACTTTCTTTGTATCCTTCTTCGTCTTCTTCTTCGGTCTCGTCTTCGTTTTCGCCGGACAAGGTTTTGCGCAATCTCTTCGCTTGCCGGTCTTTCTTTTCCTTCAAAAACTGTCGAGTGAATTCTGAAGCAGGCTTAACTTGAACTGCGTACAGAGAGGCTAAATTTTCCATCTCACCGTCACAGTCTAAGCTTTCCAAGGCTTGTGGAAGATTGATCTCGTAGTTTGGGTCGGATTGCTTGTATCCAAAGTCGCGGAACGAGACCTCCCCGGCGAGACAAGTTCCCTCACACCTCATGCATTTGGCGTCGTGGCGAGAGAGGACAGTCCCGATCAATAGGTTATGTTCGTTGGCTCTGTTTTCGAGGATATGTTCGTCTATCCACATCACCCACCCGAGAAAGTTGAAATGATTGTCAACTAAGGCTATGCCGTCTTGGTCTGGATGGAGGCGGGTCCGATGGTGAGATGGATCTAAAAGTACAAGAGGTACCTTCCTGAACCTCACCCTATTGAGGACGCGAGGAATGCGGTTCTGGACGGGCGCTCGAGCCGCGATGGGTTCCAGGGACGTAGGAGGATCGGGAGCACGGGGAGTCTTAGAACCAGAAGAAGAGGCGACTCGTCTGGCATTGTAATCCCGATGACAAACTGTTCGCATTGTTAGTTGAGTTCCGTCGCAGATCGATTCAAAGGCCCCATTTCATGCAACGAAGCTCTGCAAAGTCTGTCCGATTATATGTATGTAAGCTTACAGATATACCCCAAGTACCCCTCACTCGAATCGGCAGTATAGATTGATCGTCGGACCGGGTATGTCACTATTGTGACCAAATATCATTAGCTATTATTACCGTCGACGGACAAAACGAACGCCTATGTTCAACCCGTACTTCGACGATTGAGGACGTATGCGTAGTATAAGAAAGAGTGCTGTACCTTTATCTTTTGCATCGGGTGTGTCCACGTCCTGATCGCTGTCCGTGTATACGTAAGCGTCAGGAGAGGAAGGAACGGCGTCTTCCGAGTCACTGCTCATTTCTGCTAGCGGGTCAATCCGACGGTACCGAGGTGGCGATCGAGTTGACGCTGGGTGCAAGCGCTCCGGATCCGCAGGTGTCCAGAATCAAAAACCTCGAGGTTTAGGCAGCTTCAGGACGTAAATATTCTTATTTTGGGTGAACGTCCGTCTGTCTTCGTGTGGGCGTATGTTCGAGTGTGGGTTCAAACGATGGTAGTCTTCGTACATGCACGTATCGGTTACTTATACATAAGCACCTGGGCTTAAGGCCCATTCGCGCGTCGTGCGATATGAATTTTGGGTATCCTCCAGCTAGCTTCCAAGATCCAGGCAGCACTTGCTGGCAGCATTTTGTGTACAACATGGGGCGGGACACCTACGCAGCCCGTGCACGGCTGTAGCTAGGTACACCGATACAGCCGGGCACAAATGGGTGCAACCTGGGTATGGCCAGCTGCATACAATTGATTTCGTCGTGATACTTCGGCTAATTACAGGAGAGCTTGCATGCTTCGACGGCTGAGTTGGAATCGGGTGTCCTTACTCTTCACAACGATAGCTAACCGTGTGAGGTTTCCGAAGCTATGGCGGTCCCAATTGACGTACCGCTTGGATCCAGCGTGGATACGGTCTTTCTCTCTCTAGCGTCAATCCGTGTCACTCTACACGCCTACTGTCACTTTTATGGTTACTCCGGCAGATGAACTCACGAAGAGAGCTGAGACGGGAGAGGACTCGTTGCTGTGCAATTTTAAAATGCAAGATCATCACTTATCTGTGCACTATCCGTCGGTATCAAGTATCGACTATGTTCTTTATAGTAGCATATATTGTAGCAAGCCATCCGTGCGGAAGTGAAATCAGCGATGACCGACCCGCTTGCTTTCCTCCAACTGATACCGCAAGCTGGTTATCTCCGCTCCCTTCTCCTCGAGCGCGGCTAGGAGACTGCGGTTGTGTAGTTCTTCTGATTTCTTCATGGATTCCACCGCTCCTATCTTACCTTCTAGCCTGCCAACCTTCTCTCTATCCTCCCTCTGGTCGTCCAGCAACTCCCTCACGTGTTTTTCTAACTCAGCGATCCTGCTGAGATGGGTGCGAGTTTCGTTCTTCTTCTGGTGGACCGCCTCCTGTTCCATAAGATCCCTCAGGAGGAACATGAAGTCTGAGGGCCAGTGGCGGCTTGGGTCAGCGGCGCATCGTTAGAGAAATCGGCACGTAGATTCGATGGCTTCTTACCTACGAAAAGTGTTGGAGTGAGGTGTTGGGCTTCCCAGTCCGCGTTCAGACAGGACATGAGCTGCGGTTCGAGGTCATCGGCTGCACCACCTTTGGGGGCCCCATCTCGATGCGACTCGGTCCTGACGGTGGGATTGACGGGCGTGAAGCCTACAAAGGTCGTTCGCTTGCCGGTGGGCGTTTCGGGTTGTGGCGGCGACGACTGGCGTTGGACGAATACTTGAGTCTCGATCTCCGGGCTCGGTTGGACCCTTTTTCGCGTGTTGGTCATTTTCGGACTGCCAGCGGGTGGTAACTTCCCTGTTGGGGTTTCCGCCAGTCGTTTGCTCGAATTCTTGGAGTACACTGGAACGAGAGTACCGGAGTTTATTGCTTGAAGGACAGTGTCAAACTCAGGTAATGTCCAGTTGGCCGGACTCTGGCTCGTGAGAATGGTATTCAGTTCGGCCTTTTCTCTCTTCGAACCTTTGACTATTTCCCAGGTGTACTGTGTACGTCCTTTCGAGGTCCTGCGAAGGAAGGCAATCTGTTTCGGCTCCACGTCGAGGCCGAGGGTGATTTCTGTGCGTTCGGCAGGCCGCATCAGCATGGGTCTCTCGATGGGAGGTTTGCCCGCTACTTACTGATTGTGCGAGAAGCCGTCTCTTTCGTCTGCGCCAGGCGTTCGTCGCGGGTTCGGTTCTTGTCTCCTGGTCGGTGTCTCGGATACGGGGCATCTTCTGGAGCATCGGAGGACATGGCTAGCTATTCACGGGAGGATATTTCGCGGGCGGGTTCTCCCTTGTACGACTATAAAAGGCTTACGAAGTACTGCGCGAGTCCGGCGGGATCAATGTTGCATTTCTATTTCTGATCAGCAGGTGATTAGGGGCGGGTTTTTTTTCCCAGTGTAAAATTAAGACGTGATAACAGAAAACTCGGTTATCTAGAGGATTTGTGGGTGTCGAGGAGTGAATAAAGGGGGTCACGAAATAAGACAGAACAAAAACAAAAAATAGCACATTTCCCTCGTATTCGGTTTATCTGGTTGCACAGTAGCCCCGGGTTTCACTCGAATGGCGGGCTGATCGGCAAGGGGTACGGGAGAGCTATCAGTTGCCTCTCGGATCCCTGATTTCGAATTTGTGCCTCGTACGTACTCACCTGTAGTAAGTCTCCGTAACGGGGACCATAATCTGATCACAGAAAGCTCTTGAGACATCGTTAGCAGCGACTCGCTTACGAGTGCGCCGGGTTCGGCTCGCAATCGGTCAAGTATGGTGCAGTCAGGATGTTGCCAGTGGTAGAATAGCAAGGAGTCCAACACAGGAGCCCAACCTGTACTATCACAATAGTGGCGGTTACAGAACATATTTTGCCATTGTAGACCTTTTTCTTAAGTTAACGGGTAACCCAAACCGATCACGCTCTGGCCAAAATCCGTGGTTGGCGGTTGTTGGGTGCACACATGCCTGCATTTACAATGATCTACGCCGTCATCTGGCCTCGAATTCTGTTCTCGGAATCGGTCTCACAAGAAACCACTGGAGGGGTCTTTCAAGTCCCAGCTGCACGTCGAATTCAGAATGTATACGAACGAATGATATCACGTTAATCGTGTGTTAAGCTGGAAGCTTTTAGGAATGGAAATAGATAAAACCTAATTTTGAACGCCTCATTTAAAGCACATATCGTTGCTGTTCCCCAGCCTCTGCCGCCCGAGTACGCTATATTTCTGCCAACGCGGTGAAAAGCTTTACGGCGTCGTTGGAGGACCTGCCGGGTCCCCATTGCCACCGTGGTTTCTTCTTCGGCGACTCGCTTATAAGAACGGTACCGTCAACGTCCTCGTCGTCTGCAGGGGCGGTTTCCTCCTCGCCGGCATCCATCGTGGTAACAGATGAGCCACCTCCACGCGGATGGGATGCTTCGCTGTCCCTGAAAGTTGTCACGGAGCCGGGACGGCCGGTAGATACGTTCTCGCCGCCTCTTCGGCCGTTCTCGTCCTCGCCTCCGTCCTCCTGTTCTGGTTCACTTCTCCACAGATTTATCAATTCCCACAGCAGATCCAGTTTCTCCCGTTCTATCCATCGCTTCGGTGGATTCGGACAACCGAGCAGTTTTGCCGCGTGCAATATGACAGCCGTAGGGCTTCCGTGCCACACTTTCCCACTGTGATAGCGCCCGATCAGGTTGAGAGGGTGCCGTGCGGGTGACAGGTAGTCAATCCTCAAGTAAACGTCGTACAACCCCCCTGTCAGATTCGTCCTTTGCAATACTTTCCTAGTCTCCTCGTCCGCATGTCCGGCTAGCCAGGCGCGGTACATGTCCCCCGTCGGCACGAGCCTCTTCCTGAATTCACCTCTTCTGGCCAACTCTTGTCTATCTCTGAAATCCTGCCTTTCGAACTGAAGGAACCATTCCAGGTGGGTCGGCAGGACGATGACATTCGGCTCCTGTCTGTCGAAAGATTCGTGGCATCTTTTGCAGAGTGGTATCGCGTTCTGCGTGTCGTGCAGGGCCCCGAAAGGCAATATGCCTCTGTCGTACGTCCTTTCGAACTGTCTGCTGTCAGGGAAAGCTCTGTGCGGTTGGTTGGAAGCTGGGACTCTTACTTCAGGACTCGCTTTCGGTATAACGTGAGCGACATCGATACCGGTCTCGCCGTCCGTCAACTCGCATACGAAGCACTTTCCCCCGTAGTACCCTTTGACTCTCGATTTTGTATTGTCGGTGAACTGCTGTCTGGCGCTGCTGCTACTTTGGAAGCTCGCGTCCGAAGCGCCGGATCTGCTGGAAGGGTTTGAGCGCTGACTGCTCGAACGACTGCTTTTGTTTGAACTGCGGACGCTCGATGCTTTCGCCCGTCGTTTCCGTGGCGAGGGCGAGGGGGAATCGTGAGACGTGACCAGGGCCCCCTGGTGTTCGGAGGACAGTTCGTAGTCATCCGAATCTTCTTCGTCGATCTGGCTCGGAAAACCCAGGCCGGTTCTGCCAGCGAGGTTGAAATTTATGGAGTTGCTTTGGGCGGGATTGCTGGCGATTGTTCTACGAGGTGGGCGCGGCGTGATGTCCGGATCCTGCGCCTCCCGGCTTCCGATCGTACTGGTATCTGTCATACTTCGAGTTGGGACGTCGATGAAATATTCTGCAATATATGAGACCACTTTCCGATTTTATTCGTGGTGTGAAGCGGATGCTTCGGGTTATCTATCTTTTGTCGCGCGGAACATCCCAGCCGTCGATTGTTTTGATGTGGTCCGGCGAGAATGGGTTGCCTCAATAAACGGTTGCCCGGACAAACGAATGTGTTGATCTGACGTTGACTGCGGCCTTGGCAGGTCTTGGCAGTATTCTTTCCTATCGAGCTCGCAGGATAGTGGTCCCGAGGCAGCAAGGTAGAGTTCCTGAAACTAACCTTGCCAGTTGGTCGGAAGGAAACGCCAAAGATAATCTCGATTGAAACGTGCTACGTCGCTCTTTGGGAGAGCGGCAGTAAAACTCGAGCCACAGGTGAACTCGAGTCCGTGCTAGCAAAGCGCAAGCTCTTGCTATTTGTATATAATCATAAAGAAATGATATTGTCGGTCTCAGGAGTTTTCGGCCTTGAGGCGTTTTTTTTTTGGGGAGTCTTTGTGCTGTCTGGCCTCGTTGAACCAGACTTTCGGCGGCGACATATTCTGGTCCCGAAGCTGAACCGACCAACGAGACCGAACCAGACTCGGTCTCGAGCCTGAACCAGACCCTGGTGCCATGTTCTCATGAACAGGCGCCAACACACTGTTCAAAGTGCTACCACCGCTTTTTGCAAACGCACGAGACTACACACCACTTTATTTGTGTGGTTTGGTCAGCCTCGAATGTATGATTTGGTTTGGTCTCGTTGAAGTTTGGTTACGAGATAGTCTCGGCAGACCCTTTGCCTTGTGGTGTACCTGGCCAGCGAGACCAGTTGGAACCAAGACTGCCTTCTCGTGTTGACGAGACTTTGCAAATGCAACAACGAGACCAGCCTCGAGACCAAATGCTGGTCTCGAGGCTAACTAGTCTCTTTGAACCAGAATCTAAATGCAATAGTCTCGTTATTGACCTCTCCACACTAAATGAGCAAATGCAACTGGTCTCGTTTTCAAACCTACGACCACTTTATGTGCGTGGTTTGGTCAGGATTGGTCTCGTTGTCAGCATCTGGAGACTGCAGCATCAGAGTCTGGTTTTGGTCTCGTTGAACCTAGCCTCCACTAAGTCCGCCTGGTCTTGGTCTCGAGGCTACGTTGAAACAGACTCTGATAGTTTGTGTTGACAACGCGTTTTCCTTGTGGTTATTATATCCGCCAGCTTGTCTCGTAAACCAAACGCTGGCCGCAAAGCCGCCAGCTGTGTGGAACACCCTTCCTGTGTTCACGGACTACCTTCCAGCAGGCTATACGTATGGCAGCAAAAAAAGCGAATAGCCGCATCACCGGAAGGGGCAAAATTTCAGCTTCCGGTTAATTTGGATGCGGAACCGGTGTGATCGGTAACACTTTCGTAGTGTAACTTGCTGCTGTTAGTTTGAGCCTGCGACGCTACCGAAACTGCATTATTTTACATCTGGAGTCTTTAAGTTCTACAGTAGAGATGGCGACACTGTGAACCGCTTACTAGAAGAGCATTTCTAATGAAAAGGTCGACCGCTCGATGACTTAGTGACGATTGGTCCCGTTATGCCAGACTTTGGTAACAATGAAGATTGGGGTATTCATTTTTGCGGGGTTCTTCTTGTCAGTATTACTGTCTGGCTTTGATTTTGAGTCTGATTTTGAGCCCGTTTCACCCAATTGCACCGTCTCTTAGCGAGATGAGGCTGGGGGAGAGATGGTTTTCTCTATTTTTAGTGGTTCTCGTGAAACCCGTACATCCTCCACTGTTGCGAGCACGAAATCCAAGTCATGGAGAAAGGCGAATGTGATCAATGATACCGCCGTCGAGATAGAATCAGGACTCTCTGAGTCCTCCGCAGGCAACGCAAGGGTAATGCTGCTACATTCGGGAATTCATTGGTGCAACAAGTACGAAAATCGCATATTGGAAAGTTCACGAGTACAGATACACCAATTGCACCGAAGCTTGCTTCGTTGTATGATACGAGCTGTTCCGGGTGCGATATTTTTATTCGAGATCAACATAGCAAGGAGCGTCTAGTGTGAGATGTTGTAAAGTGCAAACCGCTGTTGGTAACGCGATCCGATGGGAATGGGTACAGACGAAATATGAAACCTTTGAAAAATGGGCAGCCATGTTACAATGCTAAGGAGACGATCGAAAAGCGCAATCATCAACTATTCAAGTCCCCTCCTCCCTCTTTATCTGGGCCATCCCTCCCGGACCGCCGTCTTGCTCTCCATTGTCGTCGTGCGCGTCGCGACCCCCTTCTTCTTCCTTGATCGGTGCAGCATCCTGTTCCGGCATAGGCCCATACCGCCAGGCTAGGAAAGCACGAATATGTCTCTCCTCCAGTCCTGGATTCATGTCGTAGTTAAGTCTCATCGCTATCGCGAGACTTCGCTGCCTTCCCATATCATTCAACACCCGGACGACGTTTTCGTTGACGACGTTTCCGAAGTACATGGCGCCTATGGGTTCGTAACCGGGGTAAGTCGCACCGCAGTCGACTTTGCAGTATGAGTGCCGTTCCATTTGATGCGCACGGTTCATGGGTATGTAGTGGGACGTGATCGACATGGTGGTACCGACGGAACACGCTGATGACCGAGTCAGCCGGACTCGCTCGCAGGATATTTATTTTATTTTTCCCCTTCTTTCCTAGGGGTGAGACTTACTTTGATGGTACGTGTAAGGCATCAATACCACGCATTCCCTCGGTTGCTGGACGATCCTATGTATTGGCAGGTTCAAACGTTCGAGAAATTGGGGCAATACAAACGTGGACAGGTGGGTGACCTTCTGCTCGCATTGTACGAATTCGGTGGCGGCTGGGTCGGCGTGCTCCGCAGAAGGGTCTCCGAGGTGTTTGATTATCTCTCTCTTGACCCTGGCATGGTGTTCCGGTGGGATTAAGTACCAGACGACCGGATCTCCGCTGACCAAGTAGTTGAAGGTAAGACAGCCGCCAGATGGGATTTCGAGATTCGTTTCGGTTGGCCCGTCGAGCATGAAGAGTGTGGCATCCGTGTAGCCCGGAACTAACCCGTAGTATCCTTCTTCTCCGAGAATCGTCCTAAAGGCACAACTCGGTAGGTTCACGAGGTTGGGGATACCCAGGTCGGTCAGCTTACCGAGTATGGCTGCGGTGTTGTCGTCTGAAATATATGCTGTTTTCCATGTGTGGTCTCTGTTCCGCTGGTACAGAGCGTTCAGCACATCCTCGTCTCTTAAATTCTTCCTCTCTACGCCTAGGTTTTTCCATCGGAAGATAGGGACCGACTCCGATGCCTGGGGTTTCCCTGTCAACCGGTAACCCACCGTTGGGATGATTTCTTCGTTTGGGTCCGAGGCCTGTTGCTTCACTTGTGCGAATGGGTTTGCGATACGCACTCTGCTACCTGCGCCAGGACGGGGGCGTAGCCTGTTTAAGATCGGGTGCTGGTCACGGTACTCATTACCGTCGACAATGCTGACGACTTTCTCGGACGTCCAGGTGGAGACCTGGAGGAAAGCACTCTGTTGGTCTCTTGCAGCGTGTACTTGCGGTGGGTGGAGGAGTTCGGGGGGGTATTCGAACACGAATGCCGCGGCACCACTGTCACCTGACAGATATATGCAATCATTCAGGAACATGTCAAACGGGTGATTTTCTCTATGTTGTAATTTGAAGACCGGAGTGAAAGCGTCGGGTTGATGCACCAGCGCCCCGTTTTCAAACGAGCTGTCGTTGCGAAAGGTAGTTTGGTGCGTGTCTATGATCCTTTGGTGTTCTTCAATTCTCCTTCTGGCGGTGTACAGTGTTCTCTTGTGTACTGCACCATCGTCGACTGCTCGCAACTTGTCGGTTATGTCTTGCAGGGTAAATTTGTTCCGCAGGGAAAAGGGTATGTGCTGGAGCGTCGTCGCCCATTCTCGGTTGCTGGGACGCCTTGCTTGCATATTTCCGCTTATCTCGTCGAATATGTAGTATCGGTTTCGGGAAGGGTCATCTGTCCGGAGTCGTTAATGTCGGCAAGCGACATTGGGGTATTTTCGGAATCCTTACCAAGGTTCCACGCGGGTGTCTGTTGTACAATTATTCCGTGTCTACAATCTCGAGGGAGTATGGACTTTGGTTTTCACCGTGGTGTTGGTCTCGGGAAATTAAACGCTGGTGGTAGGGTAGGACTGACTGGTCAGCATCCCTCCTCGATCGGGTCAAGAGTGGTTTCTCGGAATCTCCCAGCAGTAAATCCGTGCCGAGGAGTTTCCGCACGCACGGAGGGCAGCAGGTACCTTCAGAAAAATTCGAGGCGGTCTCGAAGCTGGAAGTGTGACAGGAATTTGAGACCCGCTGGAATATCGACCCTCGGTCGCCGGAAATCCGCAACATCTCGTAGACTGTAGGCTACGAAACGGACTCGAAGGGCGCCTGCTGACTCCGAGCGCGAGCCATGATGCCTCTCGTTGGCCTCGAGGACTTCCTACTGTCATCGAGTCACGCATATCACCGAGGAAAAACTCGAGTTATTCTACCACCCTATTATGGGTGGGGGGTCGGTTTGAGGTACACCAGCACGATAATGGCCTGCCGAGATTAGTACCTTGGATCGGGATTGGTTGGTCCGGTCAAGGATGTTTGCCTTCTCGTTAAATCAGACTCTTCTAGATTGTCGTTGGATTATCATATCCCGTCCCGTCAATTACGAGTCTGCCGCGAAAATTTGGAAAACACGGACAACTAGACCAAGCGCACGGTTGGTATCTCGCTCCAAGTCAGGGTCGTGTTACGAACCCCCTTGCATTTGTTCGCCGTCCTCCGGTTCGTGGTGTGGATACGTGAGATCTGTGCCTTCGAGAATGAGCTCTTTTGGGATTGCTCGGGGGGACTTCTTCAGTGCTAGGATTATATCATGCCAGTTTTTTACAAATGGAAAAAAAAAAAAAAAAAAAAGAGAAGGAAAGAAAAAGAAACACTGTGGGCTTTGCATCGAGATGACGGTTTAACGAAAGGGAACAGGGCCTGACATTCTCAGGTCCCATTGCGAGAAATGGTGCATGGGGAGCGGGCCAACCGCGGATGCCTTCCTATCCTCCGTATCATCGTTCCTCGTTACCGCTTTCGCTGTTCTGTCCTGCTTTCTTCACGTTCTCCATCATTTCCTGGAGCCTCTTGTTCCGAATAACGGCGACGGAAGCGCTATCCACATGATCCCTAGCGGTGATGATCTGATCCGCTTGTGCCAGTTGGCCTATCCCTCCCAGACCGCAGGTCTCATTGCAGTCGGTATGTCGGTCTAAGCGCCCGACGAGAAGGCGGGGCATGTAGTTGATCGCCTTGTTGACCGAGCGTCCTGCGTTCCATCCTAAAATTCGCCCACTGTCAGTTGTGTACTTCCTGACGGCTGGCGCACTATTGTATCGTTTTAGCGAACTCACCTTGATGATAGGCTTGAGGCATGGTGACTACCATCTCTCCCTCGCGTTGTACAACCTTTACGAATTTGACCTTCCATAGCTTTAATGTTTGCGGGAGGATGTACACCGACAGGTGTCGAACAAACTGCTCGCATTTCTTTGGGCCTTTGAATGTACGGACGAGCTTACCAGGTAGTCCGATGTGGGTCTGTATCTGCTCTTCGAGGTCGTGACGAGACTGTGGGTCTACGATGTACCAAATTTTCTCGTCGCCGCGGCAGTGATAGTTTAGAGAAAACGTTCCCAAATCCTCGGTGTGCATGGCAAAAATGGTACGGGGTTCGGAGAGGTATAAGTAGGGCGTGTTCAAGCCCGGTATCATCATTCCAGATTCGCGCATGGCGCATCCGCTCAAGTTCGTCATATCGGGGTGCGAGAGTGCGAGTTTCTTCAGGAGAACGTTCGTGATCTCCAGATCGTTGTAGTAGCGGGCGCTCCATCCTTCGCTGGCCCATGCGGAGTATGTTTTTTCCTCGTCGGTGTCGGTCAGCTTTCCTGTTCCACGATTGGGTCCGGTAGCAGGTGGTGTCGCTTGAGAACCGAGCCAGGTTGCAAGGGGTGGTCCGGACGTAGTGGCGACAGATGCGCGGACGAAGTAACCGATTGGCAGTAGGTGAGGGAATTCGGCGGCTGGGGGTGCCACGGGGTACTCTTCCTTTGCTGGGGGTGCCGATCGCGGTCCCTTTCCCTTATTCAACTTGGGTTTTTTGGCTCTACGCCTGATCGGTTCCGAGTCGGAGTCGGAGTCGTGAGTTTGGGTTTCCCCGGCACTCGTTGGAGCGGCGTCGGGTTTCACACCTTCCTGTAGGCTGACTATAGCCCCTGCGCTTTGGGTGGAGAAAGGGAGCCTCGTTTTGGTTTTTGCTATTGCCATTTGAGGTTCGTTGGTCAACGCTTCCTTCGGCCAGTTGATGATGAAAAGGCCTCTCCCCATCTTGTCGGTCAGTTTGTAGGCGTCCGTGATCAGTTCCTCGAAGTCTGGTATTTGATCGATCGTTGGATTGAACACTGGGAATGCGTCCGAACCGTCGGCATCGCCGCAGTCCGTGCGGTATGTTATTTTGTACCTGTCCACGAGCTGCTGGTGTTCTGAGAACTTTGCTCTGTAGCTTCGGAGTTTTTTCTTCGTTCCGCCGTTCTTAGCGTCCTGAATTGCCTTTTCGGCGAGGGCTCGAATTGTTTCCAGTGTGAACTGTTGCCTTAGGCCGAATGGTATTTCCTCGATCTGGTTGGCCCATTGCAGTGCGGTGAGTTCACCCTCCATTCTGCTTAGGGTCGTGGTTTATCTTCAAACAAGACCTTCTGATTAGCTGATGTTCGCTGGTAGAACCTACGTGCCTGGGTAAGTCACAGGAAGAGGGAGTGATCTCACTTTTCGTATGCGCTAGAAGATTGTGAGGCTATCCTAATCTCGATTGTATGTGGTCAAGCTGATGATGAGTGAGACGACGCGAGAGAATGTGAGGAATCGATAACAGGGTGCGATTATTCAAGTGTTTTCTTGCCACGGCGGGTTCTTCCTCCGAGCTGCTCTTGAGGTCTTATGTTTTCCTATCCAGTATACGGCAGGTTACCCGTCTGCGGAAACTAAGAGGAACGGCCGTAATTAACACGGTTCTAAGCCCGTGGCCCGGCAGGGCTACGAACATGCAATTTGCTATCCGATCGTCTGGTTCTTTGCAGAAGTTTGATTTTTCTGTTCCACGAAACATCATACCCAGAGAAATGTGGGGTTTTATGCCAGAGAAATCATGCCCGGTTTTCGGGCTCTTGTCACGAACTCTGGGTGATCCTTTCGGGCAAACTTGTAACGACTGAGTGCAGCCGGTAGAGTAAGGTTGTCCGTTTGCAGTACCAAACTTGGGGACGAAAGGCGGATTGCCCGAGAGCATGCGACTGGGTACTGAATTCATGAAGTGGTGGTTCCGGTTTCGATGACGGTCACAGCAATTTAAGCATTAGGTGTGATTATGGACAACTGAGTTTCCAGTTTGTAGGCGGGGCGGCTCACTTCCGCACGGGATTCGGGTGACAAGTCAGTATTCCCAAGAAAGATAGGCATTGGATGCTAGGGCAATGATATTATTTCCGAGACGCCATTTCATGATGAGCTCTTCAGGGGCGGAACCACTTTCTTCACTATAGAGTAAACCTCCTGACGTGGCAACTATGGTCAGGAAATACTTTTATACTGCCAAAGTATGAATCGAAGTTTGAAGGTGATAGATTCCGAAGCCGATCCACGAATAAGTAGCCGGTATAATTGTAGCAGACAAATAAAACAGAACACAAGGGTGCATTTACAGGTTTCTCACATCTTCAGTTAGTCCCGTGTGGTCATCTATGTCAACTTAATCTGTTGCTCTGGCTCAGTTTGCATCGCGAATTTGATACCGTCGTGATGGATTTTCTGCCTCGGTTTCAATTCTGGAAACTGAGTTTGTAAAAAGCTTATTGTTGGATTATAATATCGCTGCTTCGTCGCAAGAGCGTGGCCCTCGTCACCAGGCGTATTCTGCCATTTTCTGCAGCACTTTTAGGAGTTAGCATCTCTGTCTGAGTAACTGTTTCGCGAGTGGTGTACGGGTCAGGGGGGTCGCACCCAACACTAGCGTTCCTTCCTACGAGGCATGTACATACTGCCGTTTGCCGTATTTTCTTCATGGGGTTCGGGGGCTTGTGGTATCTCGGGCGGTACCCTCTGTTGATACGATCTGGCTTTTGTCAACCGGCATTTCCTGTTCAACCCGACGGGCAGGAAAACCTGGTGAATTGTCAGTATCATAACCAAACCACACAACAACAAAAAGGTCGCGAGGGATTACACGGTATAACAACGCGCGTCGCGAAACCGATCTTGATATTGTCTGGTAGCGGCTTAGGGAATGATTGGTTCTTACGTTTTGTCGTTTTCTTCTGGCTGAAGGTGGTCTCGTTGAACCAGACTCTGATAGCTTGTGTTGACAAACTCTCTGCTTTGGCTGAAGGTATTGTTATGGGCCCTGGTTAGTTCTGTTTCGCGATTTCGGAAATCAAGACACCTATAAGAGAACCTATCGATGAACTTACCGGCGAAGTGATTCAATTCGCTCTATGCTTGAGGTTCGATTACGGAAGTTCGATACTTTTTACGGTGAATACGGGCTTCGCTCCTCCAGCCTAAGATCGGAAGCCAGTCGCGAAGGTGAATAGCTTGGTTTTAGGAAGTCAGTAAACATGTATTAAATATCGAATGTATACGAAAGACGTACTCCAATGGTTTACGATGGCAGTACCGGCCGAAAAGGAGCAAAGAGTAGCAGGATAAGGTTGACATGCCCGACGGTCTTGACATCTCTCCAGTGATAAGTCCATCTGTATATCGTTTCGGATCTTTGAATATCGAGCCGCACCGCTTGGAAAACGCCGAACCGGAGGGACTTTTGTAGAGTAAGCTGCGAAAGGGTGAGCAAAGATTTGGAGAGGCGGTATGGCTTTCATATAAGCGAAAGAGAGGCAGTGGCACAGACCTTACTTACGAATTGGAATCTTGTTCGAACAACTCTCCCCGGTTCTCCATTGCCTGCTGTGAAAAGGGTATGAGTCCGCGTTCCCGCTAACCCTGTTGGCGAACCTTTGGTTTAAACAAAGTGCATTTGACAGCATAAAATTGTGCCTTGTGATTGCCATCGCCTTAGCATTGGCTCGCACGCCCGGGAACGACGGGGCCGATGCTTAGGGAATAGATCTAGTAATGTCTACCTCGAGGTCCTAACGACAACTCGTAGCCTTGATGGCAGAACGGAGTCGACGCATCGGCTGGGCAGTTTGGTACCGTACACAACCCCACTACCTTAGCGTTGACTCGTGGATATCGAATCGACGGAGTTGACACACTCGGTAGCAAGGAACCCAATCGGTAACCAGATCCCTAACCTCGACTCGTGAACTTGACATCCGACGGAGTCGAAGCACTGGGCAGTAACATATCCCACATGGTTCCGAATACCATAGTATCAACTCGTATTTACAAAAATAACAGAATCGATACACTCGGTAACAGAATTCCCAACAGCGAGTCCCTAGCGCCAATTCATGGACCCGTCGGCTTATAGAACCAACGGACTGGGCAGATACATATTTCACTTGATTCCGACCACCATAGTATCGACTCGTATTCACGAAAATGACGGGGTCGATACACTCGGTAGCCAGTCTCCCAACAACGAATCCCTAATGCCAGCTCGTGGGCTCGATGGCTTACAGAATCGACACGCTGGGCAGTTGCATATCCCACACAACCTCCGCCACACCGTAGTATAGACTCGTGTTCGCAAAGATAACAGGGTCGATACACTCGGTAGCAGGCCTCCCAAAAAGCCAATTCGAGATCTCTAACCTCAACTCGTAGACTTGACGCCTGACGGAGTCGACGCACTGAGCAGTTATATATCCCACATGATTCCGACCACCGTAGTATCGACTCGTATTCGCAAAGATGACAGGGTCGATACACTCGGGAGAAGGTCTGCCAACAACCAATCCCTAACGCCGACTCGTGGGCCTGACGGCTTACAGAATCGACGAACTGGGCATATACATATCCCACATGATTCCCACCAAGGTAGTACCGACTCGTATTCGTGAAAATAACGGAGTCGATGCGCTCGTCGGTGGGAAGCTTGGTATTTAGCTCCGTTCCCTAGCCTCTACTCGTAGCTTTAACGGCCAACGGGGTGAACGCACTGGGTAAACGTGGTAAACAGTTACAGATCCCAAAGCCCACAAAGCCCGGCACCCGCCCGGACCTCTGCAGGGACGCTGGGCTGATAAATCGGGCAAAGTTTGAAACCCACTGATACGTAGGCTATATGAAAAACTCTTAGGTCTTGCGGTATAAAGAATCGATACACCGGCCGGGGAAAAACAGGTTTTCCTCTGGGTCTGAAGGAAGTCGAGGACTAAATGAGGCGAGCTGTGTCGCCCTGTATTGTGCTGAGTGGTAACTAGGACGAAGTGACAGGTTGGGCAACTCCGGTGCCGGATTGTTCGGACCTGAATCTCAGTTCACCTGTACAGTTGTGAACGGAGCGTATGCCTTGGCTTGCAAAGGGCCCGTCGGTGTGTACTATCAGATGCTGGTCAGTCTGAGTTTTGGAGGAGCCAACAGACCGGAGTATGCGTACCGGTGAGTAGTTTCTGGGTGCTTATTGTACAATGGCGTCGAATCAAACCGTTGCAGAGCCGGAAGGCGAGCTCTAATTCCAACCTCTGGCACGTCCCCATCTTCGGTTGGTTCGTCGATTGGACGGAACCAGGCCTACCGGACAGGAGATGCACCATCGGACGGGTTAGAAGTCAAGCGGTTTGAGGGTTTTATATGGAGGTGGGGTTGGTTTGGTGAGGGTTTGTGTAATAGTTGTGAGGTTGTAGGCAGTCCCCGAACCCGACTCTGGCACGTCTGTCTTCGGTCGGTTCGTCGATTGGACGGAACCGGGCCTACCGGACAGAAGACGCGCCATCGGATGGGTGAGATGCCAAACGGTATGGTGATGGACTGGGAGATGCCCGTCACGTAAATCGTTGGATGTAGATAGTCTATCGGCACAAAGGTCTGGGAATGAGGGTTGTATGCTGGCATTGCTTTGTCAGTATCGACGATAAAGTGTGCGAATTGAAGCTCGAGTATTACTGACAGTTCAAGGGATAAGACAAACACCGCAACGCTGCGTTTGTGTGGTTTGGTGACGAGACCGACTGCAACGGCCGGTTTGTGATACGAGCTGGCAGAACCATTCCGGTGAGATGAGCGTAAGAATATGATGCAGTTGCGATCTGCGGCCTGTTTTCTTCGGCCGGGTGTGTACGAGCCTGAGCTGGTAAAACGACGGCGTGACTATCGATGGAAACGACGACCGTGTGGGGCAGTCCGAGGTTTGGAGGCAGGCGAACGACGCGACGATAGAGCGCTAGATAAGCGGTGATATTGAGATTGACAAGATGATGTCCCCACAGAGGATGGTTCGCGAGGAGGTGGACGGTCGGTTCGACCAGCCGATGGTTGGATGTTGCGCGATGATGTCTGGTGCTGAAGTTGAAGTTGATATTAATATTGATGTTTGTCTACGTCAGGGTCCCAACGACACCAATGCTGTTGCCCCTGATTGGTTCGTCTCGTCGAAAACCAGAAGCTAGACACAAAGTGGAGCTCGAGTCGACGAGACAACCTCGAGTTGGAAAAGAGGAACGAGGACGAAGCGGATGGTCGTTGTTACTTCCTCGGGATGAACAACCGCTTTGCCTTGTCCCTCTTCGGATCAAAAGTCTCCTTATCAAAGCTATATATTGGTGTGCCGAACCTCTTCAAAATAAAAATAACACCTGTAACGGTAACTGTCTTGCGTTTCGAATGCTCGCCATAGATGACCTCGTTCCTCAGAATCTTCTCAGTTTTCATATTAGGAAGATTCCGAGAAACGCGGTCACTTATTGCGAGCATTCAAAACGCAAGACAGTTACCGTCACAGATGTTATCTTTATTTTGAATAGGCTCGGCATTTGTCTCGAGGCAAAGCGGTTATTGAACCCCGTTTCACACATCTTATAGCCGTAGTTTGAAAGTGACCCTCTACGCGTCGTGTTAAACGTAAATCGCAAATCAGTTTGATCGAAAAAAAAAAAAACACTAAGATCACCATTTTAAATAATTGCTCCATGAGATCGACGTTTTACGTGGTTTTGACACCTATAATAGACAGTATATGCGGTCCCCAGTAGTATACTATAGTTCCAGAACGAACTGTTTCGTAGCCAAACCATGGTCACGGGTTGAGTCTTGGTCCTAGGTTGAAATAATATTTATAAAATGGTTTGCTCCAGACAACACAGCCATCCCATTAGTTGACCGACCAACTAACTGGTCTCGTTGAACCAGATCCCGAAGACCGATCTCGGCAATCTCAGTCTCGACGAAATAATGACGGTGACGACAGCAACAACACACATCAATTGCTCATTTGTTCTGGAATTGGCCTCGAGAACAGACACCAACTTCTGGAATCATTGTATTCGGTATTAGTCTCGTCGGAAAAGAAAAGTTAGACACAAAGTTCAGCATTTGGTTTACTAAACGTGTACAAGATTCGAACGCATTCTCAAATTTAAACGTAGAAAGAACTGCGATCGAACAGTCTTGTCTAGTCTCGTGAAAGTCTCGCCGCCGGTCTGGTTATCGCTGTCGTTACTAGTTGATCTCGTTGCAAGGATCCATTGGATAGATATTCTCGTTGCATTCCTCTTAAGGTATATCTCGTTGCAAGTAGCCTCTACCGTCGCCAGATATTCTGACTTACCACAGCAACACGTTCTGGTTCCAAATTGGACTCCGTTGCCGAACGACGCCAGCTTCCTCCCACCGATGCACGTATGCGACTTGCTGCTAACACGGCAGAAACGTTCTAGACAAGAAGTTGATGTTTATGGGAACACGTTTGAGCGAATGGAATACCGATCCAGTACGGATTGAGGTATGTATGCTTGCGCTTGAACCTGGCTAATATGGTTCTGCGCAAGCCCCGGTTGTAGAAGTCCCACCAGAGACGACTACGGAGGTGAATGGGATCGGCTCGCCAGAAATGATGGAAGTTTTTGAGGTCTAGTCGAAGATAACCACGGAGGTGAATGGGATTGGATCGCCAGAAATGATGGGGGTCCGGTTTGCTTGGGCGCCATAATACTAAGCACTACCGGGAACCGTCAACAATGACTACGAATGTGAATGGACCAGGCCAGCTGGAGAAATGGGAGTTTATTTTTCTTTGGCGTTCGGTAAAAGTTTACCGGTCGATTCGCGGTTCCAAGTGTGTATTTGCTAATATACAATTTCGCATCGTCGATCGGGAAATCAGCGTTCCACCAGTTCGGAGGTTTTGATGGGCTTTTCGTGGCTTTGCGTCTCTGTTCCCTCCTAGGATCCACCAAGTCTGATTCACTCTGGTTTGATCTTCCACCCATTGTTCGCCAGGATGTTTTTTGCCTCTTCTTTCTGCTCCAGGGTTAGTAGGTTTTTAAACATTCCGACCAGTATTTCGGCTTCGGCGTCTGCCCATCCTTCCGTATGACGGATTGTTTCGTCAATCAACTCCACCTGTTCCTCCTCCCCCCCTTCCGTTTCGTCTTCTTCATCCGCTTCCTCTTGGCTCTCTTCTCCATTTTCGTCCTCTTCAACTTCTCCTGCATCCTCGCTCTTGGTATTTCGGGTAAATTTGGGCAATCCTTCACCCTCTGTTACAAATTCGGCCCCTCTTTTCTTCTTCCCGGCCCTTCTGCTCGCTTTTCTAACGTCCCCTCGTCGGTCCTTTATTAGGATATGCAAAAGTGTACCAGTATTTTCAATTGTCCACGGTTCCGTCGGATGAGCCGAGCTCATCTGCCTGCTGATTGTCTCAGTCAGACGATTCCGTAAGTCTTCCGCAAGGTCGTTGTATTCCGATTGCATGCTGAATCCTTCTCGTTCTAGGATTCGGACGACTTCCTTCCTACGATCGTCCCTGACAGCAGTGTCATTTTTGAAAAGGGCATTGTTGAGATCTTGGCGCATGGCATTGTGGCTGATCTGCCATCTCCGTTTGGTGTAGCCCGACATCTGCCTCGGGATTCAGTTCGTTCTCTCTGACAGTGTGACCCTGTTTCTCACTTACTTTATCGGCTCTTGATTTTGTGGCAGTCGAGTTCGCTGGTTCTAAACCTCGCAATGAAGCGCCCAGGTATTACCACTTATTCGATTTTGGCTAATGTTGTCTGGATCTGTCTCGAGGCTTGTGCTATGATGTTATGGCCGATGAAGATGGTTTCTCGTCGAAGGTATGTTGAAGAGAAGGGATAGGATGTTCGATGGGTCGATGCCGCAACAATAGTCTGTGTCGAGACTAAGGCTGTGTTTCTTGTGTTATACTTAACTGGAGCGTCTTAACTATGCGAGACTGGTTGATGGGTTGAATATGACCGAAACGACTTTTGCTCTGTTGAAATAATATTGCTCTGGTAGTCAAGCTGGTTGCTTGCCTGTACGGTAGTCCACAAGGTTCGCAGCTATTCTTCTAGTGGTTTCCAGAATTGCGGGGCATTCCTTAAGCTTATACAGGTGAGTAATTCCCCTTTCGATAAGTATCTCCCTCAGAAGTCCTTCTCATACTGGTTGGAGAGCACCTCAGACAATATGACAAGTCCTTTAGACTTGTAATGGTTCTCAGTAATGGTTTTCAGTGATAGTTATGGAAAATAGCGTTTTCTTTGATCGTGCCAATATCCCTGAAATGTATGAAGGAACTGACCGCATTTTATATTTTTCGGTTATTATTGGGATGAGTCAAGTACCGATATATGTCGGCAATCCGGTTCATAATTTTGAGATTCCTCTAATCTCAGGTATGTGCACACTTTCACGTTATCGCCTCGATAAACTATGAATTGACAGCTTTATGATAGATCAGACACCTTTTTTTTATGAGAGTTCGTATATTGGTCTGTCAATTCAAACTCCTTCTGTGGTTTTGGTTTTGAGTTTGAGCGACCGAATTGTACCTTGCGTGAAGGTGTAGTTAGTTTAGTCTCGTAATGTTTTTATAGACAGTACTTATTATAAGGCGTTTTTCACGTTACTGCCGTCTGGTATAATCCTGTGAGAGACTCATAACACGTATTGCATTCTTATATCCCATATGCCTTCATGCTTTCGTTCAGGATATCTACGGATTAGCGGTTGTCAATCAATCCAGTGTAAGTGAACGTGTTCTGAGAAGTAAATTTTTTTAAATTTTTTTTTGAGTGTGGGGTGTGGTCGTATGATCTGACTTTGCCACCGGGTTTACTCATGTTGGTTGTGAGGCGCTGTCGACACGATGTCGAAATTTTTCTACGAAATCTGGGAATTGTCTCTGCAAACAAGTGCTCAAGCGAATGGATTATTGATGTAAGTGTTTCATATAAGATGAAACTCTGGTCCCGACTTTATTGTAACAGGAATTCTAGCTTCTTGTACAAACATTATGGAGAAGAAAGGGGGGGCGTGAACGGGTTCTGTGGTCTATTCAAAGACCGAGGTCGTCGAGAATCTGTCTGCTCTTGGAGGAAGGGTTCTTTCGAGACGTTGCGGTGGCGATCTTCCTGGTGCGGTTTCCCTTCTGCTGCTGTTGCTGGTATGAGGAGGACCCACCTGTTTCGTTCTCGGCGGCACCGCCCGCCTTTCCTCCTTTTTCTCCTCCGTGTTCTTCTGTCATATGCCCCGCGTCCTCCCCGTGTTCGTCGACGCCTTCCCTACCGTGTTCTTGGGTTTCGGTGTCATCTTCCGATTCGTGATCCTCCCCGATGTCGAGCGTTTCCCAATAGTCCTCACGTCCGGGGTCCATTGCGAACACTTCAACTACCTTGCTCGGCTCCGTTGGGCACCCGATGAACGGACGCAACCACTCGGCTTTCTTGTAAACTTCGAATTCCATCCCCGGTTTCAGCTGCGACCAACGTTCCGATCCCGGGCGAAAAATATCCCTCACGTTCAAGACATGGCAGAGTTCGCCGAGATTCGGTGCCCATACCGCCTGCCAGTCACCTGATCTGCCGGATGGTTCGAACTCGCCGGGTGGAGATGACCCCTCGCCTGCCGCTCCGCCCATGCCGGTGAGTTTATTGTGCAGTTCGTCGCAGGATTCCGCAATGGCAGCTGGTGGAACCCCTCCGGCGTACAGGTCCGTACAGAACTCCTGCAACCGCTGGAGCTTTGTGCGTGGCGGCTGGCCCCGGTAAGGGTAGATGGACTGGGGACCGTAACCTGCTGCGATGGCACCGTCCATCTCGTACCCCATTGCCGTCAGCAAGTGCCAGGCGTTGTTCCAGGCGAGCACGCTGAATCGGGAATTGTATTCTTTGTTTGGAACCTTGTCATATGCCTTGGTGGTGAATTTATGCTGGTTGGTCGAGCCACCCTGCAGAACGACATGAGTATAAAAGTTCCATCTATCTTTCCGAGGGAGCCAATTTCAACTAACCACCAGGGAATCCAAGTTCCTCAGTACGAAAAGGATGCACTGGACGAGGTTGATTTCCTCGATGTTTTCTCGAGCGATTCGAAGCTTGTCTTCGTCCGAGACGCATGTCTCCAATCCCACGAGCTTATCTCCGAGGTCAACCATATAGTTATCGTGCTTTGGTGCCGAGTGAAAGGCGAGCGACACGGAAACCCGTACCGATTTGTTGTGTGCCATGCTTATGAAGTCCGGATCGATCCACGCTGCGAACTCTCTGAGGACTTTGTCGACCTCCCTCCAGCATACCACGTCCCGCGAGAAAGTCGACAGGCTGACGCATCTGGTGGTTGATTTGAGGCAGATTTTGTCGATGAAAGCAACCTTGTCTTCCGCAGGGAAGGCTTCCAAGAGCTTATCGGCGGTGAATACCTTCTGGTCGGCGGGAATCTTTGGATATTTGTTCTGGAGGAGGAGAACGTCCTGCCTGGAGACTTTCGTCAGCTCACAAACAAGATTCGACCCGTGACCACCGAACCATTGCGCGGTGTTCAGGAGGTAGTACTCGAGCATCTGCGAGCACTTTAGCACATTACGATTTTACCGAAAGGTTTACGGCTCATTATACCTTGTGTGTCCCGAAGCCCACCAGATCCCTGAAGAAGGTACTTCTCATCATCGCTCTATTACCGCCGACTTCTAGTGATCTGCTGACCGCGTCTGTTAGCTCCCTGTCCTGAAACCTAAGGACCTGCCTGATCTTCTCCCTTTCGCTCTTGTAATCGACCAGAGCGCGCTCCAGAGCCTCGTATACTAGCTGATCGGGTTTCGGACCGTCTTCGGCTGTCCCCTCGGCTGCCTCTGTCGCCAACCCTCTCTTTTTGCCGGCGATCATCTTCCGTTTTAACAAGTCTTCTCGCGACTCTCTCGGTTTCTTGTCCTCCTGTGCCGGTTTGTACGTGCCGGAATGTCGGTGGAGGAACAACATTATCGGCCAGCGAGGTCCCAGGAGTCCTGTGTCGGTGTCCAGAGATAGACGCAGCCCTATGAGCTCACGAGTTCGTTCCGAGAGCTTGTCTGCGCCGCGGATAGAATGGGTCAGCTGGTGGTAGCGGTCTCGACTTCGCGGTTGGGGGCAAACCTATATCGTAGGCTCTGCAGGGCCAGGTGAAAACGTTCGTACCCTCGGGAGTATCCCTTTCGTGGTGCCATCGTCGCAGGGCGATGACGGGTGTGAAATCGCTCAAGCATATGACAGGACTGGGGTCACCGGTGAGCCGGATTCTGGGCTGGTCTTCCGCTCCGTCGACCGGGGTCACGGTTATTTCCGCGAACAGTTCTCTAGTGAGAGCGATCGCGAGTTCCCAGTCGTTCTTGAGCTGATCGGGTCCTTTTTTATCGCAGAATTCCGAGAAGTGCTCCCCGGATTCTTGGGACAGGGGTTGGAATCGGTCCGAGACCAAACCGTTTCTGAAATACGACGTGGTAAGACGGTCGACGTTCTCAACGGTAACTCTACCGAGATCGGCAACTCGGGCTTCCTCTTGGAGAGTCTCAAAGTTGTCGTCAACTTTGGATGATGCCTATACCTTGAGTGTTAGCTGTTTCGTACTTTCTTCCAGGCCATTGTCCTCACCTTGCGTTTCGAGAGCCGTTTTGACATCTTGGAGGCGAATGGCAAGCTGGAGATTCTTCTGTGATAGATTACCGTCTCGAGCTTGTGGCGGGGATGTAAGGGAGGAAGGATGCCTTAGGGACTACGATTACTTTGCACGAGGCCAGTTACTCTGGCGGTTTTCTTATTGCAATGTTATCTCACAATTTCTTTTTATTCAATGTGGTCCGGTTTCTCTGTTCAACGGACCGGTTTTTTTTATTTGTTGTGTTCCCTCTTGTGCGCTTTCACACGTTGGTTCGGGTTGTGTAACGTCCCGGGAATATCCTGGGAGCGAATCAGTCCCGAAACCCAAACCAGCTGCATGGGAACAAGCAACTCTTATCTCGTACACCAAACGCTGGCCGCGAAGAGCAAACGCAGCCTCGAAAACCAAAGAGCAAATCCAGGCATTCTAGCGATATACATTTGTAATACATTCTACGTGGGAAACGGACTTGTGGGATACAGCGGAAACGGGATTCGGGAGGCGGAGAAATCGGATTTCCTCCGTCCTTTCCGGTATAGCATTGGAACGTGTTGACCAGTCTCGGTTCTCGTGTTAAAATTGGAGCCATCTTAGATCATTCGCAACACAGGAACGAGAATATGGGTCGCGGCGCCGAAACTGTTGCGGACGCAAAGGTGAGCAGCATGTTCGTCCTTCCCTTTATCTCCGGAGCCATCAACTAACAGCGTGCGTCATCAGAAAGCCGTGCACGATTGGGTCTCGCGATTCGAGACCCTTTCTTTGCTTCTACACGCCCGAGGTGACTCCGAAAGACAGGAGTCCTTGTGCGGGAGGCTCGGTTTCCTCGAGACGGGTTTTCCTGACAAGTTGCTGCCTACGCCGGTACGTCGAGCATCTTGCCCTCGAGCGCGTCTGCGCTGACGGCGCACCTACTGCGAGTTCGGTTGGCTGACGGTACGTCTTTTCAGGTCGATTTCGCGACCAGACTCCAAGCGGTGGTTCTGAGAAAACCTCTCTCCGAACTTTCGACTTTTCTCGATCTTCTTAGCGGCAAGGGTCTATCGATATCTTGCGATCTCGGGGACACCAGAGGCGATACATCGAACCCGGGCGCTCCGGCGGGCCATGTCACATTTGTCGGGAGGGATAATTCGAGGAGGCTGGTGGGTTATCGATACCTGTCGGCAAACAGAGTCGACGTCGGTCTTTTCGGTGGTCACAATCCGCTGCAGGTCTCCATCAGTAGATCTTTGCCGTTCTGCCAGTGCCGGGAAAGTTGCAGCTGTTAGGAACAGATGCAGCGTCTCCCCCTCGATATCTTCGAGACAGCACACGGGTACCTCGGGCTCAGGACGCTCATAGACCTTCCCAGGAATACCAACGTGACCGACTATCGCGGCGTCATCGTTCCCGCCGAGGAGGGAGAAGGCCCGTGTCCTGACGAGGATTACGACTTCGAGGGACACATCAGGACACCTGCTCGTCGACTTCGGTACTCGATACGCGGTTCTTCGGAGGGAAACCGGGCGCGGTTCGTCAACCACTCGTGCAAACCCAACCTCCGAGCGCATCCCAAGAGGCACGACGGCTCGGCATATGTCATATTGAAGGCGTTCAGGGGCATAAAGGCCGGCGAGGAGCTGACATTAGATTACGGTGTGTGGTATTGGGAGGGACTGGACTTGAACTGTCTCTGCGGTAATATCAACTGCAGGTACAAAGAAAATCGTAATCGATAATATGCCGGGATAACCTTTGGCGGCACTGTAGGGCGCGTGGACAGGACCCGACATGCAGGGTGAAATTTGAGGAAGAACCCCGTACAAATCGAGCCAAGCACCTTTGTGTCTGGCTTCTGGTATTCGACGTGACAACCTAATACGAGACTTTAATGCGTATATGCTTAGAAATATGTGTTTTTCGCTCGAATGGTGTGTGTAGCTGCCAATTGCGAAAACAGAATGAGAAACTTAATATAAACAGCTTGTGTAATCGGTTTTCTTTGATTTTTGATAAAATGTTTGCAGTTGTATTTAGTTCTCCTGCCTTCACTTATTACTTGTTCTCTGAGGTCTGCAGTACAATAAATGACCAGAATTATATTGTTGCTTTTGATCTAACTGGGGAACCGATCTGATCTGAAGCCTGGTTTAGTTTAGGCGCAGGACGGTTAAGAGCCGAAGACGTCAGTTCTACTGGAGTTCGGATAACGTTGCACCACTACATATCGAAGTCCAGCTACTGAGGAAAGAATGATATCCTATACTTTTAACGGATCGTGGAGTACTCCATCTCTAGTATCTCGGTGTCTTTGACTCATGACTGACGTGTGTGCTCACCATAGTCCACCGCCTCATGAGTAGATTCCTTGCTCTGGCATTCCAGAAATCGTGTTAGGTTCGACGGGACAGGTTGGCAAGCAGGTCGGGAAACCGAAATGCAGGGAGCATGTAAGAGTGTTGGGCAAACACGAGGCACATAGGGTATGCGGGAGTGCTAGGCAGGAGCGCTAGGCGAACACTGGCTGGGCTTCATCACCGATATGGTCTTCGGAACTAGTTCTACTTTTATTTGATCGGTAGAAGATATACGACCGACCTCAATTGCGGGCGTTCTACGGAGGGGACTACAGGCCTGGAATCCCCAAAATATTATTGTAAACTCACAGTACGTACGTACCCGGTAAAGTTCGATGGTAGTACGTAAACCAATGCCACCAGACCAAACCAATGCTGTTCTCGGATCACTCGTTGCAGGTAAACCCGCGCTCCGTTGCATTTGAATCCCATCCTCGGACGTACGTTAGGGCTGCTTGAGACCTATTTAAACCCACAATCAGTTTCCGTTTCGACGCGAGAGAACTCCAAAAAAAAAACCATACTTTTGGAAATACAACGATCCGTTTAAGCAACCAGCCACGCCCAAGACAATATTACTGCCGTTATTCATCTTTCTTCCCGATATACAAGCCTTCAAGGACAAGATGGAGCAAATTTCGATTAATGAGGCGAACATCGATGGTGAGTGAACATGACCCTGACGTGACCTATCGATTGGCTGACGAATTGGACCTTCGTCGAACAAACAGGCCTTGACGATTTGTGTCTCGCGTACGGCTACGAAGAAGCCATGATCGCCAGAAGCAGATACCCCCCTCAGGAAGGTGACCATAAGGGTGTCATCTTCTATAATTGTGAGTTGCTGAACTTTGGGAGTCGCTTGGTCTCGAGTTAACGTTGAACAGTTTTTCCGGACGACAGCCGCAAGGAAGGTCGCGCCCCAGTCGTAGGGGAGCGGGTTACTTTCATTCGCAAGAGGTGTACCAACGCCTTTGCCGTCTGTGCCCCCTGTTTCTACGGCGTGGCAATTGTGGCAGTCGATGACAAGCGTCTCCTCGGTTGGGTACGAAACTGTCACAGCTCGGTTTTGATGTCAAGTTTGGAAGCGGGTCGTACTTTCGGGGGCATGATCATGTCCGCCAAGGTTTTCGTTTGGCCACAAGAATCTGCAGGCGTCTGTCTCGAGGGCACCGTCTTTTTCGCTGACGAGAAGGATGACGATGGCATCTACGATGCTACTTCCTCGTACTACGAGTACGAGGAGGAGGGAGAGGAGGGAGAGTGGGAAGGGTTGTGATGCCTCGTTTCGGTATCCCAATAGTTAACGCTTAAGCTGCAACATTTGTTCGTCCGCGTTACCGTTGCATCATTGACATCTTCCTGTTCTTGTCGTTGGACCCGGCATCTCTTTCTCACCATTGCCGTCGGCGAACCCTTTTCTGTTCTTTGACCGAGGTACCGCTATATTTCTTGTATCCAGGAAGATTATATGCTATACTTGTGGTGATTTGCCGCAACCACTTTGAAACATTTCCCAGTCAAACGTGGGATATATCACATTACTGGGCCCCTTGTAAATCGATATTTACGTAGCTTACCTTTCCACCGAAGAACTAGGATACTGATACTTTATCTTCAGTGGCAATGGGATCCTGAACGTCATGGAATGAGAAGGATGCTTCGGCAACTAGTGTCTTCTGTCGTCAGTGGCAATGGGATCCTGAACGTCAGGGATGAGAAGGATGCTTCGGCAACTAGTGTCTTCTGTCATCAGTGGCAATGGGATCCGGAACGTCAGGGATGAGAAGGATGCTTCGGCAATTTTTTGCTGTTTTATCGTTAGTATTCAAGTTCAGACCAAAGGCACCTTAGTACAAGGCCGTCGCCGTTGACAGTTAGCTTCTGTTTGATAAGCGCAGGTATATGCACTACGGAAGAGCTGTTTAACACCTGTTGTCTGATCGGACCGGATAGATAGCACAGTCCATAGGCAGATAGTGATTTGGGAATAGAACTTTCTCGTAAGTGGTGTGAAGGATGGGTGTGTGTTGGTTTTTAGGGTGTGGGGGTGCATATGTGGTGAGCCCGTGGTGAGTTTACAGTGAGTCTGTAGTGAGCCATTTCCCTATCTTGGGGATGATTTATCTCTGGTTTGCTTCGATTTTCGAATACCTTTTATATATATATATATATATTATTGGCTTAAGCTTCAGCGGGCGAGTGCTTATATCGTTTGAAATGGCGGTAAATCTAGTTGACGTCGAAGTTGTTGCCCCGTATCTCCTTTTCATTCGGGGTATTAATGACGACGTATAATTAATAAATTTGACAATCTTTACTTACATGTCTGACCTGATGGGGCACATTCGGGTTGGTACCCTTGTACTTCTCTCGTTCTGTATTCTATCATCCCAGTTCCTATTACCGACATCATCCCATCTAAAGTATAGAAAAATAAATCTAGTACTATATATTTGTGATCTGTGTATAAATGAATGAAAACGAATGAATTGAAAAGTCCAACTTCGAACACGTGACCGGTTATGTGTAGCCTGTCCGGTTCTTTGTGTGTATATATCCGAACTGTCAGATTCAGAATTTCCGGTATCGGATTTGCGATTGGCAGATCTGTCATATCAAGTCCGACAAGAACGCTGTTCGGTAAAGTTATGAACTCGATCAAATTGTTCACGTACGTCCGAATGATCATCCGTAATACCATACTGATTGTGTCTGTATCTTCTCGTTCCCTTTTGTACTCAATTCTTTCTGCCGGTAATAAGTCTGCCGGAACAGAGGCTTGATAAAGAAGCTTGTTAGCAACTTTGCGCATGTTTCTTTTTGAAGGTCAGTCTGGTCGCCAACCGGTTGAGACGAAGGGGATACGTAGGAGATACCGGAGAAACGTCGGGTGCAATATCAGAGGACGATATCAGGGGGACATCAGGGGGACATCAGGGGGACATCAGGGGGACATCAGGGGGACGGGACTCGCAGATGCGGAATAAAATGCGGTTTTCGCTGTTGTTGGAAACCGAGAGGTTACACGCATGTTCTACTCGCGCAACACAGTCTCCTTACGCGTATCCTGACCTCCTTTCACGCTCTTGCGATACCGCTGAATAATATTTTGAGTGTTACGGATTACTTTCGTGTGTTATGAAGTGACCATGATTCACGGATGGTAGAAACGTTTCGACAATGAAAGTGAATCCGGGAAGGGTAAACCATTGATATAATGTAATGATGTTGCATGTTATTTAAGAGTACAATGCGGCATAAAGCCCAAACGTTATTGGTACAATCATAGATTTTAGGGGAAAGGTTTAGCCGACGATATAAAACAGGATTCAATCGATGGATAGAGTCTCCATCTGACCTGCCAGGTTCACAGTTTTGTGGAACTGGGTCACGGTCTCGATGGTGCTTGTCGGGGTGTTCCCAAGGTCGTTGTGGGTTTGAAACCCCTGCTCACCAAAGTCCTTGTAGTCGAGCTTGCCTACTCTACAGGCCCCTCCTCCGTGATCCCAAGCGAAATCTTGTGTAGTCTCTTTGGCTACGATCGCACGGATTTCATGACCGCAAAGGAGACGGCCGTAAACCGCGGTATCGTCGGGTGACAGGACCCAACCTCGAAAGCTGCGGCCTTCT
Organism: Dactylellina parvicollis; assembly: GCA_036971385.1. NCBI lineage: Eukaryota > Fungi > Ascomycota > Orbiliomycetes > Orbiliales > Orbiliaceae > Dactylellina > Dactylellina parvicollis. The sequence goes on along the minus strand of JAJTUD010000025.1, from coordinate 61,781 downwards.
CTGATTGCTACGCCGATTCCGGAAATACGGTTTCTTTTGTACTCGGCGATGTAAAGGGAAGAGGGGTCGAAGATATTAATGGTGCGGAGGTGGAGATGGAGTACGGTATCTGTTGGGGGTGGCCCGGAGATGTTGTCGGGGTCGGCAGGTGGGGTTCCCAACCACTCGTGACGATCGTTCTGAGGATCGTTGTTCGGCGTGACTAATATTTCATCAGCCGCTTTGTGGATATATATCATACCGGCTGGGAAAATGCCGCGGTTTGGAAGTCTGTGTGCTCACACATGTACATCAACCGCCCTTCGACGGAGTGCTCTGTTGATAGCGTCGGCGCAAACCTTTCCGGATCGATATTGACTGAGGATACGACCGAGACCGTCAGCTGTTGCGTGACATATCAGAGTGACTTGCGGAACTGAAACTTACATCTTCTGAGTAGAGAGTCCCTCATTACAGAGTCGTTCGACATTGTCCTGGACAAGGCCTGCTGGGCGGGTTGAAAGAGTCGGTCTGAGTGACAATATGTAGGTGATGGGATTGAACAGGGAAAAAGGAGAGGTCGAAGGAGGCGGTTGGTTGTAGGAGACGTAGGTTGAACGAGTTGAATATTTTGACTTACTTGGAGCTGGTGGGTACAGGGACAGGGCTCGTCAGACCTCTATGCGATATATGCCCGGAACACTAGAGGTGGGGTGAAAGATAGACATAGGGTCCGTGTTCCGACACAACCACAAAACCACGGATGACAGGTTACGAGACTGCATAAAGATTTCGAATCACGAGTAGGATCGACATTAGGCTCTTGAAAGCCACTAGGGGAGAGAATGACCGGTCTCATATCGAGATGTTTCGGTTCAGGAAGACCAGCATGATTTCGTTCGTCGCATTTCTCACTCTCTATGGTTTCAATCTCAACTCGGTCACGATGTTTACGTAGCGCGTGATGATTGGGACAAACAACCCCTGCCGAATCTCATTTCCCGTTCAGGTTGTTTTTTTTACATGTCTATTCTGTACATCTGCTGCAAGGAGTGAAGCAATCAGGGGTGCATACGTTCTGTGGGACATGTGGTTCCACGTATCTGCACATTTCACCAAACACAGCATGCCCGGTCTTCTGTGCACGGCTATGGTTCGGATCTCATGGTGATTCCTAAGGCTCTTCCAAACTTCGCCTCCAGTTCTATCTTATCGTAGATCTCAGTAGCCGGTTTGGCGCTGATTGGTATCGATAATACTCGTCGTGCTTGAGAATATCTTCGTATCCAAGATTGCTTTGTATCTGATTTCTTTTCGGTTGCCACGATCCACAACAACCGGTTTGATCTTCCATTCACTACAACATTACCGACCCGTGGCTTTGCTACTGACCAAACGATCGATAGGAGAACGCACTTAGTGTTGATAAGGATTGTTAGCAGTTGTGCGTAAGGGATAAGCTCTCGATTCTTTCTACCTCGCGTTCCCAATAAATTGGCCAGTTGCAACACATGAGGTGGATCTGAAAGGTGAATTTTGTGTTGCTTGTTGGGAGATTGGAAAGTTTGTGTAACTCGGAGAATTGGGATCCCTGTCAGTCTTGAATTGAACGTGATCCTGGGGAGGAAACTGGGATTTTTTCGGTCCCAGCTGCTACATATGTGGGGATTTTTAGGGATGAAGGCGATCTTTTATTGTGACGGCTTTACACTAAATCGTCCGATAACTTTTTTTATTTTTAGGGGGTTAAATTGACATATTTTTGAAGCTGAGAAGCTTAGTCTCGTAACCAGATGATCCGAAGTTATCGGGTTTGTTGTATGTGAGCACGTGGCGAGCAGATGGTGAGCAGATGGTGAGCATTTTTCTTGTGATACAAAAAACTTGCTCGGTCGGTATTTTCTCCGTGTACTACCTTCCACCCTGTTCGATGGTGTCGGCTGAAGATACGATATTTGTACGGCCGATCCAGTTGAAACACTTGAGTCCGGTCTCGCTGGTCAGTTACAGCGCATGGCAAGTATCATCTCGTAAGCTGATGCCGTCCGGGTTTCCAAACGAAGATTCGGTATTTCCAGAGATAGTATGCGTGTCTGCCATGAATTTACAGGTTCGGTCGAGTTTACTCTACTCAGTCGGCAATATGATAATAATAATAATGAAACGGCAACTTTATTTAAATTTCCTTTAAAAGTAAACTGACAACGTCGCGAGGGATCCATGGTGCCTTCCGAATTCGAAGGTTTCAGGAATCAACATTAGTTATATGATCCCTTCAACACGATGGCTTAGTTTTATCTATCAGGAGGCTTATGTCAATTTGAAGATTTGCGACAGGGTCGCCGGGCCTTTTTATTTGCCAGCTGCTCGGAATAAACAATAGAGAGAAAGAAAGTTGTTCGTGAGCGGATGGTGAGCCAAACCGATGACGTTGATCGTCGCGTTGCCGCGTGTTGTACGATGCGGTAGAGGAATAGAAGTTCGCTTTTGCGAAAGAAATGGTAAATAGAGTCTGGTTTAACGAGAGCAGGTAAATACCACGGGGTCGGGTTTCGGCTGAAGCTCCTCGCAAGAATGGCTGCAGGGGAACGCTTCCCGGAAGGAGGCACGTATATTGGTGCCGGCTGAACCAATCGCCGCCGCCTCGCTCAAAGTTTGTTCATCGTTCTGGGTGTTAATAAATTCGGCTGAAATATTGGTATCATGGCCATGTTTTCTGGAACAAAGGCGTCACTGGTCCGTTACCGTCTAAAAGCCTTTGAGGTTAGGGCGAAGCATATTGTGATAATTTACAATACGGTGTTGGTACAAAGCCGCCTGCTATCGAAAAGAGATTTACGCATTGCCATTGATTCTTCCAGATCTGATTGTTCACGCTTCTTAGTTAGGCTCGAATGGGTGGAGACAGTCGCACCACGAGGTTCAGCTGTTTGCCGGAAGGAGTTGTACGCACTTCGCGACAACACCACGGCATCAGCTTCCGGATAAATTTAAAGCGCTTGAAGTCTATACAATAAGTTCAGCCGTTCCGTGATACCGCTGCGAGATCTTAATGATAATAATACACCGGTTGAAGACACGCACGTCGGCACCAAAGTTCCGTTGTTTGTGGTCACCGCGATACCAAACGTCGGATGGGATTGTGACCTGTTTCTTGCATGCGAGTCCGACTCCACACAGATGAATAGATACGCGAAATAATATTCGGTCTGAAAACCAACTTGTAAAACATGACGCACTGGCTCTTCAATACAAGCCGCTTGTATGGAAAACAATAAATTGTGTCGAGGTACGATTGAAGGACCGCGTATATTACTTGTGGCAGGCAGCTGTAAGAGTAATGATCCACCACTCGCGGTGCGATCTCCTCACGGTCCCATTGTACATACGGCCTTGTGGTTTGCTTCGGGGCTAACTTCGAGCCTGGGCTGCCATTGGTCTCGGTCTCGATCGCTCGGTCCCGTGCACCCAAACTTGCACCGTTATACCAACACGCGCATTGTCTCAAACCCCTGTCTAGTAACCATGTTAGCAGATTTAGTGTGGAGTGGTCACCAAAGTAACACGAATTTCTTCTGGTGGGGCATCCCCTGCGTTGTGAGTTCGACCTGGTGGCGATTGGTTTCGTGACCAGAGGTTTTGGCAGTTGGTCGCAGCACGAAATGGGGCTTTCGATTATCCGAAGATGTTTTGTTTTTGGCGCTGATTGTTCACGATATCACTTATGAGTACGATGAATGCCTGGGTCTACTGCCGCGAATGGGTGTAGTTTATTGGCTGTCACCGTATATTTATTCCAAACAGAACTCTTCCGGCAGCAATCAATATATTTTAGCAGGTATACGCATACTTTACCGAAACGCCTGCAGAGACAGTGCATTTCGACGTCACTTGGTGTCGGGAGGATTGCCTTCGCCTCGCTTCTTAGGATTTCTGTTGAACACAAGGGTCTGGCCAGCTGGTGTCGAAAATCGGGTGAGCCTGCAGCTGCCGACCTGAGCCTACGTATATGATATGTCCCCTCCGACCACCGTAGACTGAGAATCGGTAGCTGGTATCGCAAAGTTTGGTGCGGGTCGTGGGGCAAACAATCTTGGGTAACAATCTAATTCTTGCGACGGTAATACACCATGCAGACTGCGGATCTTCAATAATTATGATTTATCACTCGCACCGTCGGATGATCCGATCCCCTGACTTGGAATTACACAAGCAGGCAAACACCCGCCTCTGTACGTCTCAGAGCTAGGTTTAGAGGACGCTTTGGGTGATACTAGTCTTGTATTGAGGATAAAATGTGTTCGATAGTTTCAACTGGTGTTATATTTTTGTTTTTATGTTTCAATTTTACATTGTACGGAAGCTTGGTTGACTAAAACCTGATTGTTATAGCATTTCGAATAATAAACTGATCCGGATTCTGTGTGTCGTTTCATGTAGTGTCGCTGTAGCGGAAGGGAGCTTACTTACCTCGTTAGTATGTGAATTCGTCCACTCGCTTCGCATATTAGAGCAGTTTTTGCACGCTAGGAATCAAATGTCAATGTTAGCACGTACAATGGTCTTATAAAGTTGGTTTTGTGAAGATATCCCCAAACTGGAAAAACACCTGAAGTGCTTGTCCTGGAGTGATAGAGTGCTAGAACAGTGCGAGGAGACGGGTGTGCTTGCCCATGCGACGTAGCAGGCCTCCCCTAGTTTTCCGTAGCCTCAAAAGTTTTCCGTGGCCTCGAAAGTTTTCCGGAGAATTCAAGGCCACGTATGAGCCTATGGTGAATTTTAGGATAGCTATTGGGTGGCTCCTGCAAGAGTTTCGTGGGCACTCCCGTGCGGTTCACCCGTGGCGTCCTGTTGCTGTTTGGGAACGTCAGTACCTTCCGGAACTTCCCGCCCACAATAAAAAATTATTTTGGAACTTCCGAAAGTATAAATAACGCGGTGAAGTCGTATGCCCGACTAACTTATTCAAATCACCTCAACCTTCCACCTCACTCGAGTTTTCTGTTCATCCGCTCAGAAAAAGTCTTTGAAATAAGCATCTCGTTCGATTGGCTTGCATTCGTGCTCGTCACTTTCCCGATCCCCCCCTTTCCCTTCCGATATCATAATATCTTTTCCGGTTCGTTTTCTCTCGGTTCGGTCTCCCCTTCTAGCGAGGCGGGTTCGGTCTCGATTTAAACCGTATCTTTGGTTTGCAAGTGCTAACTGTACTTCAGTCGCAAAAATGGAGTTCAAAGATGTCGAAAGGCATATAAACGGCGAAATAGCAGACGCCGGTCAGACGGCGATATTTCTAAAACGAATCAGATCGACGGCTCCTTCCGGTACCAGTATCACCGCGGCACAAATTTCCAAAGTGGTCGAAGAGGGTCTTGCTAGGCTTCCCACAGAAGATGCTGTCAAACGCGCCATAGTCTTGTTGAACAGAAGAATGTCATTGAATTGGCTTGCACCCACTTCGGACCCCGGCTCGGACAGCGAAGACTCCGGTGCGTCTCCCAGACCCGTGACCCGCCTAAGCCGCACCGATAAAATCGTACGTTCTCTGTCCGTCAAGGACGTGACGGTCGAGTGCATGACTGGTGAACTCGGCTTGAACCGAAGCTTATCGGCAAACCTGGGCTTCTCGACAAACCTGGGCTTTGTCGACGGAGGGTGGAAGAAGCGAGGCAGAGGAGCTTTTTCGAAACCGACGTTTTACATCGGACGGACTCTTCCGTTCGGCGTCGGGACAAAGCCAGCGATAACCCTCAAGATACTGTCTTATTTTACCTTCACCTCGAAGAAGGACGACGCCATCGTTGATCCTGACTTCAAGTTGCCGGTAGCTGTCGGAGACGCCTTGGCGGAGACTCTGATTTCGATCGCCTCGCGAAAAGGTGTGACCGTCGACCGTGGTGTGAATGTCACTACCGAGATGACCGCGGGAGATGGATTTGCAAAATGGCAGAGTATCCTGGAGGAAGTCGTCGGTTCCTGGCCGGTCGTGGGAGATGGTCAGCACCACGATCTCTTTACAGGGTGGCAGGTCACTGCTACGCACGCCTTCGACTATGAATTCGATGTTAACGCAAGAGACGATTCAGACGCCGGTGCGGTCGACTGTGCTGCCGGTTTCATTTTCGATCGCTCCGTCCAGAGCTGTTTCAAGAAAGATACCATCTCTGCTGTCACTTTCACGGCACAGGAGCACATGCTAGGGTGTTCATACGATGACCAGGCTTCCCCGGAGAGAACGGGTACGTTTGGGTCGTTTTTCAGCTCGAGAGAAATGGCCAAGCAGTTCGACGGTGACCTTCCCCAGGTTAGGATGATGCCCGTCCTTTTCAACAACGAAGCCGTCGATTGGTCGGCCAGCGTACCGCCGGAATACCTCCGGTCTTACGTCAGGAGTCTGCGATCCGCGCTCGGACGTGACAACAATCAATTCTCTCCCGAAGGTATCAAGTTCCACCGGTTCTTCGGAAAGACAGGACTGCGCGACATCTTGGAGCCGTTCCTGGTACCTCTCGTCGGCCGTAGAGCCCAGAATTCTCTTATAGACCTCGACGCAACCGCTGTGCTGGGGTTCCTCGAGAAAATGGCGAGCAAGGTGGAGAGCGTCGGCGATAGAGTTAAATTGATGTGAGTGGTATCCCCCGTCTCCCTTCTTGGAAGCGGCACCGGGTGACTAATTTACGCCCCAGCGTTGGTTGCAACGTAACCGTATTGATGGAGGAATTGAATCCGGAGAACAGAACGCTGGTTTATCTGAGGAATGCCGTGATCCAGCCCTTCTTCGAACCGGGGCACGCCAGCCTTATCAAGGATAGCGGTCTTTTGATGTTCGAAAAAGAGAGTGTAAGCGACGGCTTCGGCTCCCCTTCAACCTTTGATCTTTTGTACTCTTCCGGTGTCCCCGATGCTGACGACTGGCGGTCATAGCGATTCCCCAAGATCGCCGGCGATCTCATAGGCTTGTTCAGGATTCTGATAGGAAGACATAACGAGAGGAGAGACGTCGTTGCGAGCATCCCCGACTTGAATCACCAGGTTAACGAGATATTCAACGTCGCTATGCGTGTGGTTGTGAACATGGTGACGGGTGATATGGCATATCGCCGCCGCGACATTCTGGATGGTCGTCTGGTCGACAGCATGCTCTTTGATGGTTGGCCGGCTTTCCCGATGGAGCGGTACCAACTTTACGCCGGCACCTGTTTGTTCGTGAAGGACAAAGTCGGTATGCTCGTATCGGCGCACGCGGATACCCTGAAGGCGATTTCGGGTCGGGAGAAGGCGATGGTTTTTCTCTGGACCCTCGAAAATGGTAAGGTTTACACTGATGTCACCATCAAGGACATCCTGAAAAACACCATGGTCAACGTCATGCCGGGAGAGCTGAGGGAGCGCCTCCTGGGTTCGGCCGGCGAACGGTTACCGTCGAATCTGCTCGCCCTGGTGAGAGCCAGCTCCAATCCGTTCGCCAACCTTTCGATAGCCCTCGCTTTCGAAAAGTCCAATGTCCATCACACGGAGGTCTCGCTGAGGGAACTGACTAAGTTCTTGATCGATGCGGCCGTGCCGGATGCTCTCCCGGAAATATCATTGCGACATCGTGACATAAGCTGGGTGTGCAACGCAATCTGTTGCATACGTCGCCTCGGGCCCGACAATTCTCGTCCTCTCGTCGAGGGGCATCTCTTGAACCTGGGGCTGGTCTGGTTGCCCGTGTCCTTGGTCCCAGCATCGAAATTCAGCTTCGCCAAAATCGTTTCCGTCACCGCGGCCGAGAAGACCAATCTGCAACTGAACATGGACGCTCTCCGTCTGAACACACTCGAACAACGTACCGCCGGAGCGCTTGACCTACGGGCTGCCGTCGAAAGTGTTAACACGGGGAAAGAACTGGTGATGAGCGAGTTACGCAAGACCTCGGGTGTCAGCATGTCCGCTCGGTTGACATGTACGAATGCCGACGTGGAGAAGGCCTTGACGACGATCTCCGAACGCTTCGATCCGAACGATCCTTTCCAGCGGGTCCTTCTGGCTTACAGTTCCATCATTCGATATCTGAGCAGGCCGCCGAAGGCCGACCTGAACAAAAAGAGCGAATTCAGCAAAGGTATTTGTTTCGATCGATATTCTTTTCTACTTTTGTGCGTCGGAATCGGACTCAGGATGCCGGTGAAGGAGTATACAGTATTGGGGATCGTCTCGGTTCAAACTATAATAAAAAAGTTTGGTAAGACAACAAGTCCTGTTCCTTTTAGTCCCCGCTGACGTATCGTTTTCCCAGAACACTTTTCGATCAGCGGCACCCTGCTGAACCGGTTGAATCTGACAGAGACGGGACCGCGAGCCGAACACGGCAAGATCGGTTGGAAGTCCGAGAGGTGGTATATAGATAAGGTGAAGTATCTCGAGGGCAAGTTCGATGCCGGTAGGGTCGAGGATGTATTCAGAGAGACCTTTCCCTTGGAGGCTTCCGTCGAAGCCTGCGACAATTTCAGAGCACGAGGTGCCCGGGCGGATTGATTGTACCGGATGACAGTACCCTCTCCGTTCTCCCCGTACTATTCCCGGTCGCGCGATATTTTTTCTTTCCGGTCGCCAGTCTTATCTCATCTCACCGTCCCCTATTATGTTTCTGCCCCCTTCGTTTCCATGATCGGAAGTTTGGTCCCGTTTAGCGGCGATGCACACGTTCCTGTACTGTGGAAGCAATATAATGTTAATTAGTGTCGCGCTGAATAACCCTCAAACTAATACGATATTGTATCGCCCGTGACCCTGCGATATCCTTCGTAGTGTCTGCTTTGGTAACGTGATCCGTGTGAATGTGACTCACCTAAGGTGTGCGGATGTAGTCCCGTTGGGACAAAGACCTTCCTCCTTTGTGAGAGAGAGAAATGTGAAGTGGTGAGTACGTGGTGAGCAAAACTAAACTGAGATGTAGTAGTAGTAGAAATATCTGTAGGTACTTAGCAACAGTACCGCAGCATCAGACTCGTGAACGGACGCCAACAGATTCACCGTTGCAAAATCCGAATCTTACAGAATCCTCTAGTCGACGAAAAGATGCGAATGCGAATCACCGCGTCAAGCACTACCGGATTGGTGATTTGGAAACGTATCCGCTGATTCTGAGGTGGTGAGCGGGTGGTGAGTCAAGTCCGCCGAGTTGTTGTCGTCGGTATCCCCTTGTTTCGTTGCGAGCTACCTTGTTGCAATTCTTCGAAACAACGCGGAAGTCCAATACGGTTGCACAACATGACATGAGAAAGCTTATAATAGCTGATGCGTATAGGCCCGTATCGGGATCAAAAGGACCGCACCAATGTGGGGTTTTCTCCATAACAGTGCACGTATGGATGGTACTTACCGGTTGCTGATATATATCTGGCAGATCGGAATCTTTCGTATCGAACGCCGTCAAGTTTCAAAGGGGGTACTATTGGGTAGGAAATTTGAACACGAGACATAAAACCGGACAGAGGTTCAAAAAAAATGCAACGAAATTTGTGACTCTATCGGAAAGTATCGAAGTCCTGCCCGATATGTATCACCCGCGGACCGTGGATCAGAGAAAAGATCGATCGAAAGCTATTGTGGGTTCCGCGGTATATCGACGGGAGGAGTGATATTATGATATTTCGGTCCCAGCTACGCATGCTGTGTATTCGCCAGGCTGGTGGGCAGAAGAGGTTGGCTGATCCGGCAGGTTCGACCCAGCTCCCTGGAGGGTTTCTTCTCACCATTCGGGATCCCAGTAGGGTATCTTACCTCGTGATGCTCCAGCAGTCTCGTAACAAGTCCGTCCGGTTTATACATTCCGGGAGGTTATGATACCTTAACGACCGTAACCCGTCGGGGTCGGGAAACACGCACAGGTGGGAGTCCTCCCGAACCGATTCGCCGGTGGAGTCTCGGGAGTCGTATTCGATACGATTGCAGACAAAAAAAAGCGGGGTGCGTGTAGTGTATCCCCTGTAAATGTTAGATGTCCCTCCTCACAGGCGCTTGTTTGGTTCGTTTTCCAGAAGGGGGTGGCGTTGACATATAGCAACCATAGGGCCGCTGTCACCCCGTTTCCGGATCCGTATGCTCTCCCAGTCACCGTGTTAAACCCTCCGTCCCGTATCCTGTACATAAGCCCTAAAAGCAGTCTCGAGCCTGAAAAGCCCACCTTCAAACGTAACAAACAACCTCCAACTCCGATCGTAGGAAACATCTCCTAACTTCTTCTGAATTTCCTCGCTCTTACACCGCTTCGTATTCGAATCGTTCGTCTTTATTTTCTCCAGCTCACTTCCTAGAGTTTCCCGCAGAGTCTGGTAACCCCCCCACAGGTAACCGATCGGTTTCATCTCTCCCTCTTTTGCTTTCACCTGATAAAGAAAATCGAAAAGAATCAAATATTGCTCCCCGATACTTTGATATCTGATATTCCGTCGATCCTCCAACCTCTGCGTATCCACTGTTGATAGCTTTGGGCTTTCCGTACGCGTCCCGCTCCGCTCCCATCCCTGGCTCCCGAACGCAAAAGAATCCCCGAAGGAACTACCAAGGCCACCGGTCATTCATCATGCAATCTGGATCTAGCAAACGTGGCAGGGGTAGGGGTAGGGGAGGAGGGAGAGGCAGGGGAAGAGGGAAAGGGAAAGCCGTATCCGCAGAATCGAAGAAAGGCGAGAGCAGCATCGGCGGCGGAGGGAACGGCGGTACTCCCAAGGGGCCAAAAACAGTAAGCATTCCTTTTCCCTTTCCTTCCCGATTTTGGTACTAACGGTTGGTGTAACCGGTAGCGTTCAACGCTGTCAATTATAGAGAGAGAGCTTCAAGAAAGTTGTTTCGGTTCATTCAGGATCTCGGTAGATTCAATTGTTTTCGACCGTTGGGACAACGGCAGTTCCCGTTTGGACCAGAGGGAGGTTCTCGATTCGCAAGTTCTAGCGCTAAAAAAAGAAATCGACACAGCCGGATTGGAGAGGTATCTGAAGGCGAATCAGATGGCGGGTCTTCTGTCGAAGGATATCTTCGATAAGGCTGAGATCGTCAAGGAAAAATTCGCAGTCGGATCCAGCGACGATTCGACTTTTCAGCTCATCAAGCTGCCCCCTGACTGTTTCGTCGACGGTCAGAGCGGCCAGCACCGCAGAGAGTACACCAAACGGTTCCTCGCGCCTGAAGAACAGTGGTGGGTCGTATGTCTTTATCCCCACGGTAAGTGTCCCGTTCCAACCTCGCGTCTGAGCAGCCTCTGCTGATACTTTCCAAGACATCAGTGACGAAAGCCGCCTGCACCTCCGGTCAGGAAAGGGTGTCTTTCACAACCCCGTTTCCTGGGGTCACCACTTTTCAGCCGTTGTACGGTATCGAGGCAAGGAAGGACCCGCGGAAAAGATGAAGTTGGAGGAGGCCACAGTAGGATTGTCGGCTGGTGCGGGTAAAGTGGAAGAATTTTTGAAGAAAGAAGGCTACCAAGAGAGCCTCAAGTCGATCACGGTTTACAGGGGATTGCTCGCCGCCATCACCGGTGGGATCTTCACTGCCGTTAACTTTTCGAAGGCGTACGACGAGCAGAGGTCGTATTTGAAGAGAGTCCAAGTCTTCTGGGACTTTTTGAGTGAGGACATTCCAAACTTCGGTCTCAGGTGCACTTCGACTTCCATCGAAGTCCTCAGCGCCCGAACGTACTATTGCAACGGGAAAACCAGAAAAGAACTGAAGGAAGAGATGCTCGCTCTGGTGCCTTCCATATTCGGCGAGGTTCGAGCCCCCCCCTCTCGTCGATGCGAAAAGACGCTGACCTTTGTGACATCCCCAAAGTTCGACTTGAACGAGAGGGCACTCATGTTCACTAGGATAATCAGCTGGAAAGGGAGGATTCCGACCCTGAAAGGGTTTTTCACAGACGCGGAGGTAGGGTTTCCTAGGCAAGCCCGCCTGACGATTTCCCTGATGCTGACAACAGTTTTCCCGCAGCTCTTTTCGGAGTTCGAGATGGTGGTCCGTAACGCCGCCTGTTGGTTGTCGGAAAAGTTCGCAACCGAGGCGCGAAAGGCCAAGAGGCAGTCCGTGAGGGCGGCCTTCGAAAGCAACTATTCAGGTCAAAATTTCGAAGCCGACTACCAGGGGGTGTGGTTATGGGTCGCAAAGTACGCCGCCTTGCTGTTGACGCCTGCCAAGGTATGCAAGACCGTTTTGGAAGGTTTTCTCGACGTTGGAAAGTACAACGGCATCTTCGAGTTGGACTTTTGGAAATCTCTCTGGTGTTTTCTCGCCGCATCGAAGTTGTGGGACATGGAATACGCTACCGGGCTGGGGATAGGGCCTGGGAAGGGCGATTCAAAGGTGGGTGTCCGGTTCCCTCAAGCGTAAAGCATTGGTTACTGATCTCCCCGCAGGTCAATCCTACGCCGGCCGTCGACGCCCGCACAGCTTACAAGGATCATTGCATGCTCCTGGCCACCGAGTTCGTCCGAAACACTTGCGGTGATCTCACGGAGTTGCAAATGCGAGAGGCAGTCGAAAGGCAGGTCAAATGTCTGCCGGTGGTCAGCGAAAAATACCTGCAAAGAATGGGGTACGGATCATACAGATCGGTGAAATCGCCCGACATTGAGTTTCCGATACGGGGTACTCTGAACACCTTTTGGAGGGTGAACCTTGCCGGAGATGTCGATAACTTCAAAGCCCCTAACCTCGGTGACTCGAACGGTGACGCGGATATGTCCGAGAGCTCGAGGGTCAAGCTGGACCTGTTGAGGTGTTACCTCACTGATACGGGTCCGCCGACTTCCGTCAAGACACCCTCGCCGGCTGTTCTCTCGTATGTCAAAAAACTGGAATCGCTCCCGGATGATGGCGACGACGATGATGACAAAGTCGTTACCTTTCCAAGTTACGATGACAAACCCCAGATTATTATCGACGACGACACGGATAGTTCAAACGGTCCGCCAGCCTCCGACAACGGCGGTGAGGGCTCCTCGGCGGGTGCGAGAGGGGATAGCAGCCGAGTTCATCCTCCTCATCGTGTCCCTCCTGCTCCTCCCGCCCCCCCTGCCCCTCGTCCTGCTCCTCCTGCTCCTCCAACTTTTGTCACTCCTGCTCGTCCCGCTCGTCCGGCTCCTGCGTCTCCTCCTCCTCTTGCCCCGGCTAACCGAGCCCCTTCTAAAGAGCTTACCGTCTCCCCCTCCCGCTCGGATTCTCCCCCCGTTCCGTTTGACGACAACTATGGCCCCGACGATGAACCTTTTGCAATGCCCATGCATCCTGACCCCTCTCATGACCGTGTCTCGCCTACGATCCCGCCCGCCTTCGAGGAACCCGCACCTCCCAAGCGCCCTATCGCCGGAAAGACGAAGGCAGGCATTGCGAGGAAGGCAAGTGTGTATCCCGGCGAATCCGTACCACCACCGCCGATCGCCAAGCGTCCGGCCGTCAGTCACAGAAGTCTCATGGACCACCTAACCGGCGGGGCGGACCGTAACTTGCCGGGAGGTCGCGACACCTCTTCGAAAGATCTAACCAAGTTGAAGAAACTCGAAGCAGCAGTGAGCCAAAGGAAGGCAGAGAAGAAGGACTCCAAGCAGAAGAAGAAAAAGGATGGTGGATCCAGTAAGGCCGCGCCGGTACCAAGCACGGAAATCGGTTGCGGCAGCCCGTTGGGTGATGGTGGTGACGATGGTGACGATGGTGGCGATGGTGGCGATAAGATGGGCCGAACCAGATCCTCCGACACCAAGTCGAGTCCGGCTGTACCTGTTATGGAGCCGCTGGACCGTATGATTGCCGATGACGATGAGGAAGCTGATGATACTTTTCCTAATTCGTTTTATGATTAGAGTTGCTCCTTTTTTCCCTTGTACTCTACCTGTTTGTATTCAGTCGCCAACCCTAAACGACATCCGTGTATTTATTTTTTTTCCGGGGGAGAAGGAGATAATATAATATGGTGAGCTCGTGGTGAGCATAGCTTTCATCGTCCCTTTTCCTTTTTTTTGTTTGCTGTGGTGCGCGGGTGGTGAGCAAAACATTACTGTTACTATCTCTTCTTCTTCGTCGTCGCCGTCGTTGTAGGGGTTCCAGGTCCGATTAATTTGGCTGGTTCTTAAGCGGCACCGCTTTCTTTGTCGATTGAGTGGTCGGTTGCATTGTATTTTTTTCCGTCATATAACTTAGTCCTCGAGAGGTCTTCTTCCGAATCGGTGGCACCGAGTTCGATTCATCGTGTTTCGGTTATAAGTTCAACTGTTTCCGTTGACGGTTTCTGTTTGGTGGAGACGGAACAAGAGCTTACCGAATATGCATTACCTTGCATGCGTCCGCTCAGGTCCGGGTAACGGACTCGTTTCGTTCCGACGACAGAGGTTGTTCCAAACATGTAGCCGTTATACCCTTTTGACTCGGGTGTTGGATCCGCAAGTCGCCTGAATATCAATACAGATACTTATGACCATGTCAGTCCGCCTTGGATGCATTTACTCCCTGCTTCGTGCCCGCTTGCGCGTTATATGATATCTGTACGCGGTGTGAGTAACCCCTTTTATGTTTTCTCCTACTTCTTTCTTCCATTTTTGAGTACGATCTTACAAAATTTACAATCTTGGATTCCTGTCCACTCGATGAAACAATTTCCGTGTCCGACTTAGGACTTGGAAGGTTTTCTAAAATCAAAAAGGCGACAGTTTATCCTCATTGCGCAACCATTTTGGGAGAGCAATACTTCCCTCCAGAATTTTTCTCCTCCTTCTCGACCGGGTGGTGGGGGTGATGTTGGTGTGTGTGTGGTGAGTGGGTGGTGAGTATCCCGGTTCTCTCTTGTTGTTGTTGCTGAAGGGCTTGTGGCATTACGAGTTAAAATATACGTACCAACCGGTAGGCATCCTTCGCAACGTTCGATCTGTTTACCGACCCTTTCAACTATGATAGTGGGAACAAGAATTCATATTGATGGGGTGACCTTGCATACGACGATCGGGAGTATAAACGAAGGCAGCTTTAGTATGGCGATGAGCACATGATTGCCTGATATATGTCGGGGCCGAACACCGGTTAGTTGTAGCGCTTTAGTGTACCGTCCGGGGACGGCAGCTCGAAGAGACGGGTACCGACGATGGTATATGTATCAAGCCTCGGTGCAGATGTCGCTCTTTCACGATTTACTTCAGCGATCTCTCCTTCCTTATTTCTTGCGGGTCGAACGATAAAACTGGAAATCGGGGAGAACCAATTGTGCCGCAGCATATCGCGGTCTGTCTCAACGAGACCGGTTTATCTCGGTGCCACGGGTTCGTTTCGATCGTGCGAGGCATCTGTTCCGTAGGACTATGTATAATCCGGTCTCGAACTAGCTTTACATGAAAACACGTAGGCCGTCCGTGAGAGTTGTTGCCGTCCGAGCCTTGGTGCTGTTGTGACCTCAAGTCGAGGGCCGCCGCTTATGGTTTGAACCGTTCGTTATCATCTTTTCGTCCCTTCGAAGCATCCTCGAAAGCGGGCGCTCGATACCTTCGAAAATTCTTCCCAGCAGCTGCTACCCTCTTGCAACCTTCCTCCCTTTGAAAACACGCACGCCCTTCATCAAAACCTCCAGATACTCCACCCGATCCCGAACAGATTTGCCCGTGTGCAGCTCCCGTTTCTATCAACATGGACGAAAGTGAGCAACGAGGAGGCGATACTGGAGGTGAACGATCCGCTTCCTGTGATGGATTTCCCCGCTTACCGCTTTCGAACGAAGTAGCACCGGACGACCAGAGCAAAGCTCAAGGATCGAAAGAATCAGAAGAATCCTCATCCTCACCTCCCAAGTTCATCCTTGGGTTCCATTGTAAGACTCTTCCTGTCCTGTTACGATAGGGAGAGACCCCCACTGACGTATCGCAGACTACCCACGCGAAGCCGGAACCGAGCCTGATCGAGCTAGGCCCCCGGTAGTCGGAGAGGTGGTGGAAATCTTTTTGCGCCGCTGCTGGAACCCTCTCGTGGTCAACAGACCTCCTCGAAGCGGATTCGCCTTGCTGGCTTTGAGAGACCGTCTGATGGTAGGATGGGTCAAGGATCTGGACACCCGTCAGCTTCCTGACATTGGGGGCTTGGATTATAGTTTGCGCGGTGTTGTCACAATGTCCAAGATCCTCGGTATACCGAGAGCAGTGGATGATATCGATTTTGAAGGCGAGGTTACCGTTTTCAAACTCCCCAATACCTAGAGAACATCGAGCCGTGTCACGAACAACTTGAGGCGCCGCATCTGTATACAGTTCCACTTCGGAAATATAATATCGTATGAGCTTTCGTTTGTCAATCGTATCGTGAGAGTTGCCGTTGGCAATCCGTACCCCAGCTGTGCGAAGCTGGACGCAATGTTGTAACAATCGCCGTTCTACGTGCGGACCCTAAGCTCCGGTCTCACAGGGCGTAAGCTCGAGTGTCAGCGGGAGGTTGTTGTGGTATCGTGGAACGCATTGACGCGGTCTCGAAATCCAAAGCGGCTGGGACACGCCTTTCTCGCCTTTCTCGCCTTTTTCCACCTCTCGCAGCCTGGATATCCCTCCGCTTGACACCAATTCAATCCATCCTCATACATCCTCGCTTCCTCCCATCTCGGGTATGACCCCCATCTTTCCCTTGAGTGTTACCCTGGACCCATCCGCTCACGAGAGGACCGGCTGACCATCGATAGCCTCGAAGATACCGGAGAATCGCAGCGTACCATGGCTTTCGATTTCACCCCATCGCGATCCCGCCCCGCCGATCCGGAAGGTCTAGTGACGTTCGCTTGTGAGTCCCACCTTTCCCCCGATGTCATTTGTGAAATTTACAGCTGACGAGGACCGCGCCCGTCAGTCCACCCCGACGCCAACCGGGATTCCGCCCCCCCAAAGCTAGGAGAAATAGTTCGACTGCACCTCTCCAAGATCGAAGAGAACGACCCTATGTACTTGGTTGTCACTATGGATCTTCCCCCCACCAGACCCCCTCGAGGGGTCGCCATCTGGAAAGGTCCTGTCTTCTGCGGCTGGGTCCTCTGCCCGGATGCTGACATTCTGTACCCTCGTTTGGTCCAAGACTATGTAATTATCGCGGAAGTCGAGGAGGGAACGGTCGGATCGGTCACCGAAGATGGCAAGACGTTCCAGAAAGGACAGATCAGGTTTTACGAAAGCGGGACGCAGGAAGGGTACGGGGACCTTCATAACGACGCTGCCGTCTGGACACTTTGGGATGAGATCGATTGGGACGATTATCCCTGAGGGCTGGAGTGAACGCCTATTGCTTGTGTATCATTAACAGCACCCGTTAGAATTCATGTATTCTGAGAGTGCACATTTGTTTCCGTCAGCAAATTGGATATACAGCTGACGATGTCAGTATCCTCCAAGAATGGAACCTACGATCCCGAACTCTCTTCCGGGTGTATTTTTTCGGTGTTCGATCCTGGTATCATGACCCAAAAATATTCATCTTTCGTTCCGGCACTTTGTGAGAGTAGAGAATTCGTGAGAGTGGTCTCCACGCGGGCATCGCTAACCCGAACGGAAGTTGCTTATCCGCGCAGAATACAAGTTAGCATCTCCCGATTCCAACCCGCACGGGGCTTTCGACAGGGCGATTCCGGTGCGGTATCACTCGGAGCCTCCGAAAGGATATGCGGTTCGATCGGTAACAACGCGGAGAACGCGGTTGCAAGCGCTTGACGTTCTCGGATCACGGTGCCCGAGCACATCAATCGATCCAACCTTCCCCGTATCCCGTATCTGCTTAACCCTCTCGATCCCTTCCCTTAAGAGAATTTACGGTGCTGGTATATCATGTCAGTCGGTGAGTTAGTGGTGAGCAAAATTGTATCAAATAGAACGTGTTGTTGTCCGAGTCGTTGCCGTTGGAAAACTCCAAACGGTTATCCAACACAAGCAACGGACCCCGATGGAGCCAGCTTTATCGAAGACATACGTAAGAGTCCGATACAGAGCCCCTCCAAGTGACGGTATATTGATACAAATCGGTATGGTGGTTTTCGTCCCTTCAAACCAAACCTTGGTGTCAGTGGGTTTGTTGTTGTTGTGTGGGATTTTCGCGTGTGTGATGGTGGACGGTGAGCTCGTGGTGAGCAAAAAGTATACCCCCACACACACACACGCCCACACGCAACGAGATTGTGAGACCCGTTGCCACCTAAGATATCCGTTTGATAGAGCATGCAACGTGGCTTTCGATCATCAAGACCCTATCGACCCGGAATCGGTTCACATTGTATACAATCTTTTCAGAGTTGCGATTTGAAGCTAGTACAGCAGACTTGCAACGGCCAAGAAGGTTGCGAACTAACGACTCAATCACCGAATCCCCATCGAACTCGGAATCGATTCACATTTATATTATTATATACAAGCTTTTCAATTTAACAGTTTCAATCTAATAATACAAAGAAGGTTGCCCGCTAAGGTAGAAAGTTTCCCATGTTCCACTTCGCCTCGATGTAATCACCGTCCTCAACTTCGTTCTTACTGACAAAGTCAAATTCGTAGAAGATTTGCTCCAAATCGAGTTCCTCTTGGCTGAACCCATCTTGTGAGAAATGCCTTACCGAGCTTATCACGGCAGGCACCTCTCACAGGATGAGTTCAGCCAAGAAGACTCCGACCTGGAGCAAATCTTCGACGAGTTTGAATTTGTCAGTGCATGAGATCAGAGAGGAGGATCCATCGAGAGAATAGCGACCACATCAAAAGTACCTTCAAGGAATCCCCAGTACCTTGCATGCAAGGAAACAAATAACTCCTCGTGTGCATGGAGCTGGAAATTCCTTGAACGTGCTCTCGATGTGTTTGATGGTGAAGAGAAAGGGAAAGAAGAAGTTGTTCAGAGGATGGAGTTCCTCCGTTATTAAATACTCGTCCCGTTGCAAGAGCTCTCCAGCCTCGGATTCCTCAGTGCGCAACGCAGTAGCGCAGTGACACCAGGCTCAACAGCGGTCTGGTTGAAAAAATACCCTCCTCCTCCAACTCGGCAGCAGACCGCAGCCTCGTTCCGGCCATCACCACAAAAAAAAGGGGGGGGCAGGGGGAGGAAACCCTTTTCTTTACGAGAATGAGCAGATCTTTCCAGTTACGAGACCGTAACAGAAGCTAGCTAGTCTCACGAAGCAACCCTTCGCTTTATGTTGGTCGTACAACGAGACTATGATGAGCAGAAACCTTCTCGGAGAACTTTAGCAACGCACGAAGCACTCGAAGCGTAAGGATTGGCTTACGAGACCACGAGGCTGGGAGTTGCCTAATTGCGAGACCAGGGACTAGCTTAGTCATGATCGATGGTTCCCAAATGACCTAAGCGGACAGGAAATACAAACCCTAAAAGAAAGCATCAACAGTGCAACACTGACGGGAGATTTGGTAGTTAACCCCTTTTTTCGCTCTTTTCGAAGTCTAAAAACTTAACCATTTCATACTCTCGAAAAGAACAGATTTACAATCAGTACCTTTTTTACGCTAGGGAGCTTTTCATAAAATTTGAAGAACAGAATTCTTTTTGAAGTTCAAAGCCACCAATACCTTCCAAGATCAAATCTCATACACAACATTCCGCCGAATACAACAAACTGGCTAGCAAATGATAAGGGTGAATTAGCAAGTTCCAAAGAATATCCGGATCTATTACTTATAAGTATATTGCAATAGAAAACTCAAAAAAACAGTTTGATTGAAAACCCAGAAACCAACCGCTGATATAATATAAAAATACTGCTTTTTGTTATTACTTCCTTATACCACCCATTTTGATTTGAAGCTTACACTCCCGTACAGCTCATTCAATGCCAACCTCTCGAGTGTCATCCAAAAGGTGTATCAGTGTGTCTTTAAAAGAAGAACTGGGAAAAAGTATCTTAATACTTCGCACATACAATCCATACATATCAATAACATTATACTCAAGTGTCTACTAGTAAGGGATCCCTGCTGAAAATAAAACCACATCTAGGAGATATATCGCCCGAGTCGTCTGAGGTTACCGCTAGGATCCTCTGGATGTTGCGGCGCGACTTCAAACATCTCTCACTCGACCGGCTGAGGCGTTCGAGTAGTACGATACTGAAAGGAGTATTCCCGAGTTCTCGAGGGCCGGGCATCCGGTCTACGATCGAGTGGCTGCGTATTCGCGTATGGTGTTGTTCACCTTGAGCCATTCCTGTTTAAACGTTGCTGGTTCCGACTGAAGGGTAATATTGAAAATTAAAAGATGGAATCATCTGATGTGGAGTTCCTCCGGAATATCTAAGCCCAATAGGTCAACGAATCAGACTCAAGGTTGAAACAGCGCAGAAGGCTGCGGTAGATGTGTCAACGTTATACCAAATACCTTTTGGAAGTAACTGTAAGTGTTTTCCAATCATATATCGACGAAGAGCGATTCCTTTCCTATGAAATTGCTCATGTTGAACTCGATGCGGGTGCATTAGTTCAAACCGTTGGCTTTCTTCGAACGGATCGTAGGCTTAACGGACGTCGTTCTGTGATCAGTTCATCATCCATTCGATTTTGTGTGGAACTTGTCAGGGATTTACTGTAAGATGTTTCAAAACCCCTTCTCCAGGTCGGAAAGAGGTCGCGATCTCACCACCTCTTCGGTGTCTAGCACTCGATCGCAAAGGTTTGATCAGTCTGTTGTTGACGGCTCCACACTGAATATATTCGATCAGGCCGAACTTATCTTTGTTATTAATGACCAACGTTGCTCTCCCGTTTGATCTGTTTCTTACAATTCTCTCAGGGGACCGATGATATGGTATGGCTTGATTACTCGCAGCTTGATATTTACAATGTGGTGTGTCGCAACGGTGATGTCAAGACCGAACACGCATGCGAGGATTTCGTCTCGGCCGACCCTTTTGTGTTGGACATTTGCTACCTCGAGTTGTGGCAGTGGTAACGCAGAATCCGCAAATGCGGATTCGACTTTGAGACTACCAATCGCGTTTATTTTAGCTACGAACCTACGTTGCGGCTCCTACCACGGTTATATCTTTGCAGATCAGACCAGTCAGATGCTTCCGATTGACGAGTTTATCGTTTCCCCCTTGCTTATTTTTCTGAACACATATCTTCCTGAACATATCCGTTGCATGTCTCAAGAGTGGTATATATATACGGGGTAACTGGTTGCATGGCGGGTTCCGCGGCGAACAAAATCGGGAAAATCGATAGCATCTCGGCCGGTGAGTTTGTGGTGAGCAAAAAATAGCTCCCCCACGGATACGCTTCACAGAACAGTTAACACCAAGCCCCTTGGTAAATTACTCCGGTCTTCGTGAGCTTACCACATAAAGACAATCTTGTAACGTGGTGGTGGTGGTGGTGGAGGTGGAAGAGGAGGCAGTGCAGTTGATTTCGATGCCGATTGATCATCAGCAATAATGATGATGATGATGATGGGATGTTATAATGTTGATTAATATCTGCAAAGGTAAATATTATGTCTTATGAGTATCGTTTGATGGTCGGGGACCCGTGAGCTTACCGTAATAAGTCTTGTTGTGGAGGATCGGTGTTGATTTGAAAATCGAAAGACCGTGTGACGTGACAAGAAGAATCAGTGTGAATAAGTCCAACTTGTTTTAATCCAACATCTCGTTTTCTATTTGGTATGCGCTCGTGATTATATAGGATAGCGGAATCAAAAACACCTATTTCGCGAAAAGCAAATGTTATGTATAAGATGTATAAATCGGAACGCAATGACCGATTCGTCTAAACTTCTACTTCCTTTTTAATCTTCTTTCTCTGAACATGACAAAATCATCTTTTCTTGTGCAAAAGATTCATATTGATTTAAGGATCGAAAGATCATATGATATAATAAAAAGAATCAATATAAAACTAATTCAACTTGGCTCAATCCAACATCTCATTTTTTATTTAATATATAATCACAATTAAATAAAATAGTAGAATTAGAAACGACCATCTGACGAAATGCAAATATTATAAGCTTTATAAATCGGAACGTAGTAACCAACTCGTCAAGACTTCTATTTCCTTTTTAATCTTCTTTCTCTACATATGATAAAAAGGTTTTCTTATACAAAAAATCAATATTAATTTAAAAATTGAAAGACTGTATAATATGATAAAAAGGATTAGTATAAAATTAATTCAGCTTGTCTTGATCCAACATTTCGTTTTTTATCCGGTATGCGCTCACGATTATATAGAATGGTAGAATTTAAAACACCCATCTTGCAAAAGGCAAATGTTATAAGATGTATAGATCGGAACGCAATAACCGATTCGTCCGAACTTCTACTTCCTTTTCGATCTTCTTTCTCTCGAAATGACAAGATCGTCTTTTCTTTTGCGGATGATCATATGCATTACGGTACAAAGCTTCTATATAATTTTGGAAGTGGTATCCATCGCCCCATACAAAAAATCAGAAAAGGATGCCACTTCCACCCCTAACGAAACTAACATCCTTATCACCCAAGATCAAGGATGCCATTTTAAATCAACTGAGTTGTAAATATGTAGACTATTAGTATGTAGCAGTGGTAATAGACAGCCTGTGACAGTAATGATAGATAGCAGCAGCAACAGTGGTAGTAGTGGTAGTAGTGATAATCTACAACATTGATAGTAGTAATGGCAATGGTGGTAATAATAGGTTATAAAGCCATTAACAATTATCATCATCAACAATAATAAGTAATATAGTGTAGTAGCTTATCAACTAACAACCTTTAACCAGAAGCATCACAAGTTCATAAATTCAAACCTGGTTTTATCAGTATAAACTACTTTTTTATTCTTTAGTTAAAATAAAAGTGGAAGTGGTATCCTGATATTAAAAATGTTACTTCTATACTTACCTATATAAAGTTGGAAGTGGAATCTTGAATATTAAAATGCCACCTTTATATTTACTTATATAAAGTTGGAAGTGGAATTCCGGATATTGAGATACCACTTCCATACCTGTTTTACTCATAGATTGGATGCCATTTCTGAGAATCAACTTCCAACCTTCTATTGTACTATAGTGATGATTGGTGTTAATTTGAGAACGGAAAGACCATATGGTGTAATAAGAAGGATTGATGTGAATTAATCTAGTTTCTCTTATTTAAGCATTTTATTTTCTATTCGGTATATACTTATGATTATATAAAATAACAGAATTAAAAATCTTTATTTTGTGAAGTATCGATGTGAATGTTAATTGTAAATACTGTAAGATGTGTAAGTTGGAAATAATAACCGATTCGTCCGAGCTTCCAATTTCTTTTTGATATTCTTTCTCTGAACACGAAATGATCGTCTTTTCTTTGGCGGGCGAGTGTTGGAATCGATTAGTCTTATTACCGATCGTTCTATACTAGATACGGAGGAGGATTAATTGTTTAATATGGATGAACTCTGCGGACCAGTTCTATATAAATCAATCTATGGGCAATACGACATCATCACCTACCCATATATCCATCCGATATTGATCCCGATACTCTATAGCCGTTACCGACTGACCAACATATTCCGATAAGCTGGTTGTGTTATATTCCTGGCTGAAAGATTACATTGCGACCCACTCCGAGACTCACGACCTGCATCACTTCCTTCTGCCTCACTTGCTACTCCGGTGAACCTTTACAATCATCTTCAGGGTCAAGCCTATTATATTTCTTG
The DNA here is from genome assembly GCA_036971385.1 of Dactylellina parvicollis. NCBI lineage: Eukaryota > Fungi > Ascomycota > Orbiliomycetes > Orbiliales > Orbiliaceae > Dactylellina > Dactylellina parvicollis. The sequence continues at coordinate 38,130 of JAJTUD010000025.1, read as the reverse complement.
GGGCAGTTCGCATCCGGTGACGAGAACGATGCTCGCGACCAAGCCATCTGGCCATCTCCAAACTTGATTTTGGAACGCATGATTGTAATACTTGGCAATGCAACCAAATTAACTCGGGCAGTCCATTCGTCCAACGATTACTGCACAGCGGCGCATCTTATGGGGGTAGTAGAACCGTCTGCGTATTCGAACACTATCTTTCGATTGATTCGGGCAGAGTGGTGGGTTAAACCATTGACGGACGCTGTTAGGTCGATAATATGTGTTGTATTTGTTGCATTTCGTATCACCAGAATAATATCCAGTCTCGGTAGCAAACCGGATCCGAGTCTGCTGGCGGCGCCAGACATCCAGTTCAACGGAAACGACATCAGTTTTCGAGAACGGATTGACCAGCCTAAGATGATATTTTGGTTTCAATGTGAGGAGGTCCGAAGGTGAGATGAACACGATGGTAGTAGTTCTCTTTGCAGCTCCGGCGACACATCTTATATTCTTCAGAAAAACGCTTAGGGTTGGGATCGGCTCTTCTTGTGACTTCTCGACACGAGGTATGGATTTCACATCTGGTCGGGTGAGTTTGTGGTGAGTTTGTGGTGAGCAAAAGAACTTTAGTTGGGGGAGTTGCGGGGTTTGTGGTTGTGATTTGAGTTGTGTTGCCAGTGGAGAATGCAACGAACCCGATTAGGATTTCCAGACAGGGATGCATCGATACTACCCTGCTAGCTTGCATTGATGTTACCTTGCAGAGAGTCTACCGTTCACGGATAGTACGCTGATATCGATATAGACGATAGCGGAAGGTTATGAGCGGTTTGAGTTCGCAGCCGTTGTGCGGAACCGGTACGTGATGGTACACGAATGAACTGCTACTGTCGGATGGTCTCGTTGAACGACCGCTCCACGCTACCACCGTTGAAGCTGTCCACGGGATCTTCACCTCCTGTTTTATCGCTCCGAGTGTTATTCGCAGAGTTGTAATTCAAATGGTGTTCTAGTTTCCAATGGACTTTGACTCTTGTACTTTGGAAACGAATAATAGTACTTCGTTCGTATCATTCAGTTCTTATAAGCAAACCAAAATGAAATATTCTGCATCACCAGATGTAACTTGGTTTGGATTTTGCGTATTATGTATCCCATGTATTTCCTATGTGAACCGACCACTGGTACTAATACTGGTACTAATTTGATATCCAAAGATGAACAATAAGGTCAAATCTTGCAGAAATATCAACATCCATAGCTAGAAGACTTAAAGATCTTCAACCACTACCACCATCACTGTTACTGTTGTACATAAAACTTAAGGTTATTGGAGATTGGAATTGGATATTGGAATTGGATATTAATATTGGATATTAAAGATTAAATATTGGAATTGGATATTGGAATTGAATATTAGAGTTGGATATTGGTACTGGATACTGGTACTGGATACTGGATATTGGAGATTGGATATTGAAACTTGAGACTGGTACCGGAACTACTTAGTATATACGCTTAGATAGTTGTAATACCATCCTGTTCACTTGTAAACTGTAGGTACCACCTAGCCCCGTTGGAACGAATACCCCCCTCCTCCTCCTCTAGGCACCACCCACTATTACGGACTCGTAGTGGTAGCGGTGGTGTGGTGATGCTGTAATAATATCCGTTGCTCGAGTCTAGAGCCTCCCGGGATCCAAAGTTTGGTTGCTTTCGAGTTGAAGATTAGCTCGCCTGCTTTTCCGGTGTTTGCTTGCATGATATCGGAGTATCATAACAGTCTTCTATCATAAGCGGTTTAGTATCCGGGTAGTTCTTCCAGAGTCCCGAACATGGGATTGTTCATGCCGGCGTTCTTAAACATCCAGGTTTTTTGAATCTTTTTGTTAGTTTCTGATGTCCCATGCATATCTTGATCAACAGTTCAATGTTATTCGTTATAAACATTTTGATACTATCGATTACATCCGACTCTTCTATAATCTACCTTCACTTCCTTGCATGGACTGGGAGTACTTCCGTTAGTGCTTCTGAAGACACAATCGACCTTTTGAATAAATACGGATACAATATGAATACCCTTAAACTATCGATCGATGTATACATATACTTGGATACAAAACTGTAAAAATGAATCATTGCTAGGGATTCATATCATATACACACCTAGACTGGGTTTTCCTATTCTTATCTTTCCTCTCTTACTCAAGTCTTGTGACAGCGACAACGTTTCTGATTGAACTAAAGTTTTTATGATTTCGCAAGAAAATGTGTTTATGGAATATCTCTTGAGACATCCTGTAACCGGAAGATATAATTCGAAGGCATTAACAACGTTTCGAGAGGACGCTGATCAGTTGTCGCAGGTTGTTCAGATACGTGTGTGATTGGTGAGCCTGTGGTGAGCGGAATCGTGCAACTTTTAAACTTGGTTTTGTTGTTGTTGAACAATTGTTGTTTTGTGTTGCGAACGACCAACAAGATCCAGCAGGGCGGAGAAGGAAGATATCGACTAAGCTGTAGCTGTTACGAGCTGCTCTGGGAGGTAACAGATTACACCTCTTGATATCTGATCAGCTCAAATCAACGATAACAATATGGTAAATGCATGCAGATCGTTGTATATCTTTCAAGGGTACTAGTAAGATACGTATCGATACTTAGTCGAGCCGAGTGGACGTCAACACAAACTATCAGAGTTTAGTTCAACGAGACCAAGTAGACGATCGAATAGTAGTAACCGCAGCTTTTCGTCAGCTCGATGCAGGATACCAATAGTAGTCACCATATCAGTGTTTATATGTCCTATTCAAGTTCAGACGTCAGAACCGGTCCTGGCATCATGAAACGTCGATCTTCGGTTTTGAAGTGATTGTGGCCATAGGGTGTTGACAGGTGAAGTTTTGGTGAAGTTTATTGGAAAATTTAATATCTCTCAAGCTTAACATTAATTATAGCCTGACGGTAAACGAATAGTTAAGAGAGGCAGTAGACAGATCATCATGGGTGCTACCGCCGTCGCTAAGCGAATCGCAATAGGTTGGGGGTGCCGGTGCCGGTGGTATGCAGATGCTCTATCGTTCCCGTCGTCCGACTGCTCATGGTAAAGAACCACCTATATTGTATGGAGAACTCGAAGGAAGATTAGGAACATGGCACCGTTAACTGACTTTACTTCGAAGGATCACGGCCCAGGGCTGTGAATGTGCGATTACTTATCAGAAATAACTGTCTGCGAATCTTCGATCAAATATCGTATCGGTAAAAGAGATAGATGGTTATTTCCCAAGAAGAAGAAAAAAGGAAAGGGCTTTGGCACCTACTGCTCACCACCCCAGCAACTGTTGCTCGAGATCTTGGTTCATTAGTTGCACAAATTGCGGTGGAAGCTTGTTAGGAAGAGGGCTCCCCTCCCAGTAATGAATCTCACCTTAAGGTGTTTTGTGACCTCCAGACACCAACTTGCTCTCTTGATGATTCATTCGTTTCAAAGTGTCGTATCTGTCAACCCACAACCCGCAGAACTTCGTAGTCTCGTGACTAACCTCCATTATATAGTTACGAAATCGGTGAAGTGTTCGGCTAGGATAGTTTCGTCGGAGCAAGACCCTCCTCCCCTCTGCATCAAGTATTATTGGATTGGAGTGTTGTTGTGGTATTATTTTCAGCGATAATAATAATGTGTTGGTTGTGAGCACTTGGTGAGCAAAAAATATATGTTGATATATCGATTCCGGTTGTAATGTAACTGAACCAACTTTTCGGGTACCCAACCTCGTTTAATTTGGTAACATACAACCTCCATGGTTAGCTTATATATTGCCATTGCCCCGTCTGCATGTGATTCGAGACTGAGTGCGAATCAACAGCCGATTGCCACGTTATCTTGGGGAAACGACGCCGGTGCCTTGCAGTCGGGCAGGTATGGTATCCAAACCTGCCTCTATTTTAAATTTTAACGCATGCGATTAGAGAAAGGAGGAAGGAGGAAGAACAATTACATGACTTTTGATACCTCAGAGTAGTTTTTGCGAGCATTGGTGCGGTCAGAACATCTCGAGATGATAGTGATGTCGAGAAAGATTTCTTAATATGACAGTTTTGTCCGAGTACAACAAAAGTAATGTTGGACACATACATGTACATGCGAGTCTGTGATATCGATGAGCAAAGTCATTCCATGATATCAATATGGTATATAAACGCATAATTCCATCTTAATAGAAGTAATATATGAGATTTCCATATCCAAGTAGACCAGTCGTGGTGGTGACCACTAACAGCAGTAACGGTGGCTACCCTGCCTGTCCTGGCAGGTAGCAGAAAATTCATTACTGCGATATAACTTTTTCTTACTATTATATTTGCAATATCTGCAGAATCCGGCAGCATGCAGCATCGGGGGACCTTTTAGTATATTTTTCGCGTTCGTACTGAGAACTACCCACTGACCGAAAGATCTCTACGCCTGGAGGTAGGAGGGAGAAGTAAAAGGTGTTTCCTACGACCTCAGTCTGCAAGGGATCTCACTATCAATCTCAGAGCGAGATCTTTTTTAACTACTTGACATCATTACCTTCTCTCTTTCCCCTAACATGGTGGTGAGCGGGTGGTGAGCAAACCTATCGACCTTGGGGGTAATTCTTTGATGAGGTCACGACAAATGCGGTGAACAACTCAGGATCCGCGGATGCGAGAAAGATCGGACCCTAGTAGTAATTCCTTGGTGAGGTTCCAACAAATGCGGTGAGCAACTCAGAATCCGCGGATGCGAGAAAGGTCGAGCCGAGTTGCGCAACACAACTCTTAAGCAACTGGTAAGCCGAGCAATTGCGACAAATACGCAGATGCGAAAGGTTACCGCGCACACGCGTACGACTATTAACCATCGGATCTCTCCTCCCTTCGTTATCTCCAAAGTAAACAAATGCTAACATCTGACCCAATCCCGCGGATACTGCTGCGTACCGAATTGCCCCTGTCGGGTTCCAGGAGTACTCTACGCACTGTCTCAATCATGGGTCAACCGGAAGAAGAGTATCTCTCTAAGAAAGTCGCTGATAGTTGGATGGGGATCTCGAAGAGCAATCGAGATGTCCTTGATGCCTCCAAACCCATCGAATTTGTTTGTATTATCGACCATGGATTGGGTTCATGTGTATATCGATGCGGAACCGCTCAGAGGTCAGACATCTCCACCTTGCATCAGCTGTTGTTGAACATGCTATCTCGTTTGGATGAAATCGCATTTCGGCGCAAGTCCGGTTGCACCAAGATGAAAAAGGCTAGCACCAGCTCGAACCGCTCTCACTACCGTTTCCCACCTACCACCTATCAGCTGCTTCTGGGTGTAGAACAGTCCGGTTACTCGATAAGAGTTCTAGAGGTTGTGCACGTGTGTTGCGTTGCTGCTGCTGCCCAAGTTGGTTGGTGAGTCTGTGGTGAGCAAACTCTTCAACTTGGGGGGAGCTCGACACGTAGGAATAAACCAAGACCTTCCCACGTGCTCCGGTACGAGACATCGGGGTACCCTGCCGTGCTTGTCCAGATGCTCTTGGGTAGACTTGGTGCTTGGGAGTAACCCTGTAGTTCGATATAAGCCAGTTCGCGTTCGTAGTCTCTGGGGTTTGGCCCAAAGATTGAATTCTGGTTTCACGAAAAGTATTCTGTGATGATAAGCCGTTCTGGTTTCATTGATCTTGTGGGGATATGAAAGACCAGTTAGCCTCCAGAAAAATAGCAGACGCGGAGATGTTGTACACATACAAGCAATAGTTGTTTAGAAAAGGAATCGCGAAAGTCGGTAGACAGTGGTCAGCGCCGATGACTTCGGATGCTTGGATATAAGCAGTTCGTGATATAGCTGAGTTTGTAGCTGGCGAGTAACCCGTTCGAACATGTACAGCTAGCTACCTGCCAAAAGTAATCATACCCTACGGCAATTCAAATAACCGCACCCTGTGCAAAAAAAAAAAAAAAAACTCGAAAATTCGAAAATGCGAGACCCCAAAAACCCCAGATCCATAGAATAGCCGTTTTACATAGTATTAATGCCCGGAATAGATAGATTACATAGTCTTAAGTTCATAGTAAGAGTTTCAGGGCGATTCACCAAGTATTCGAACTATGGTTACAGGTTGGATCTTGGTGAATCTGGGTAGTGATGATGTTTATGAGTCTGGTGTAAAATAACACAAGCCGTTTTATTAGTATGCCTATTGGTTATGGCTACTGCGCCTGCTGATAATTATATAACAATTGATGTCACTACTGATCCACTGATAATCCCAATAATACCAGCTTACCTACCTACCTACCTACCTACCTACTGAGGCAGGCAGTAAGTGCATTGTAGTGACCGGGCCGGCTGCAGACTACCGGCTAATAATACTGATACTATTATGTTGACACCAAACCTAGAGCTATACATCAACCACTGAGTGAATGACTCTGAGAATGTCTCCTGGGACAGTATACTTGATTTACTGTCTACTATACGCGCTGGAACCCCCCGTAATGCTGTTTTTGGGTAACAATATGCAAAATAGTGGGGTTTGGGGTGATTTGTTGATGAAATTGGGTTTTCGATGAGCGACAAATTTTTATTTGCACAGGGTGCGGTTATATGGAGCGCCGTAATACCCAGCTTTTCGATCATATCTCAACGGAAAACTATTTGTTTTTTTCTTGAAAGCCGGCCACATAAAAGAGCAGAATAGGTAGAATCGTATCTTTGATCTTAAGCGGTCGCTTCAGTACTTACGGCCCACAAACCCAATAAACGGTGATTTTTTGTGTGGAATTAGGCTCGCTTACGGGGCAGAAATAGATATTCGGTGTTGTTGTGACTGTCCCCAGACCCCAAACTGCGTAACTTCAGTGCTGAATTGAAACCTTTCAATCAATATTATATCGTTCTAGCAACTGGCATTTTAGAACGGCTAAGCTCGATCTCTTGTTTGCACTAGGTTTCAAGCAATTTGCCCAGAAACTGATGTTGTGGTAATCGCCCCGAAGTACGTACAATCGATCGCCTCTGGCAAGTGGCTATACGTTAATGCATTCGGTTCGCAAAAAGAATCGCGGATGAAAACACGCCAGCGCGATCATTGAGCTCTGTGTATTCGATTCGTATTATTTCATACAACGCCGCCGCGTGCAGGCAATACAGATGTACATGTCATCTATCGATTTCTTAACCGATATATCAATCGTGTTGGATGTTCGGGTGATCCAATTTCCGAAAAGGAATGCCAGCGCGTCAACAACAAAAAGACAGAAGCATCAGGTCACTTAAGTACTTCTCGATCGCCATTATCGTGCATGAGCTTGAGCAGTCAATGGATACGCGTTAAAGAAACTTCTCTCCAGGTTTACCCTTAAGCTTCACAGTGATACCAACACACTTACGCGTCAACGACGACAACACACAAAGGGAGTTGTGCGTGGTGAGTCTGTGGTGAGTCCGTGGTGAGCAAATCTCGTAACCTGTGTGTTTGTGTGTGTGTCTGCATGTGCAGTGAGGATTTCCGGGAAATGATGAGGGACGAAACCATGCGATATCAGAATACCATGCCGTGCTTGTCAATATGCTATTGAGACTGACCTTTTTATCTTCGGTGGAAGCAGCCCGTGAGCTTGCCAAGTTTGTGGTTCTGAAGCTCGAAGACAAGCAACTACAGTGGTTCGATGTGTTCTGTTGGGAAAATCGCAGACAACACGCTACCATAGAACTTTGCAAATATATCTGGATTGGTCTCGTTTGGTCTCGTCGAACCAGACTCCGATAGTTTGTGTTGACAAACTCTCTGTTCTCGCGCAACAGGAAAAATACTATGTTCCCTCGTGGAAACAACAAATCTCCTATACCCATCATATTCCTGGCTATCCAACGGCTCGGTGATAAACTCAATGGATTCGTCGGACCCGAGTTCGCCTGGCTTGTCGTTCGTTTCAGTTACTGGAGCTATGTTATTACCTGTTCCCATATTGCCGAGAGCATCGGATCCAGTAGCTGGGGCCGGTGTTGTCATTCTGCTGGCAGGATTATGTAGGTTCAATAGCTGGTTGGTGAATCTCGGTTGGAGCTGCATGTTACCCAACTGGTGCAGGTTCTGTTGGAAATGCTGGAACCGTTGAAACTGTTGGAAGATGTCCGTTTGGTTGGGCCCAGTCTGCATTTATTGAGCTTGAGGCAACATGATAGCACGGGGGGTGCGAGGGGCGTTGGAAGGAGTAAACGGAGCTTGCAGGGTGGGCATCTTCGTTTGGTGCGGATGGGTAGCTGCCGTGGCCAGAAGCAGGATTCGCGTGTCCGAGTCGAAGGGGGGACGGAACGACCTTCAAAATCTCGCACCTACAGACTTTCTGATGGTTTCCTTTCGAGACCAGGAGGGCATGACGTGAGTGTATGGTGGTCCGAGATGAAACGTCGCTTTCGAACAGAAGGGTCTTCTCTCGAACCAGATGTGTCAGCATCCGGAAAGCGCATGCCTCGCTTTGTGAATTGCAAGTCTGCTTTCGCTTTTGAGTACGACGCTTCGGAGAGGTCCCTTTGTTGACGCCCTGCTCGGACGGAATGAGAGAGCTCAATTAATTTTGCTTTGTCTTTTCGAAGTTTCTCCGTACCTTCCCTGAGAAGCTCATCCTCTTCTTGCAGGTAGGAAATCGTGTTCCGGATGTCCGATCGAGCAGCGCTGACTTTGAGGCACAGGCAATCAATCTGGTTGGAGAGGGACAGGGAGGACATTACAATAGCTTCGTCCGTCACTCTTGCGAACGGGAATTTATTTAGCATATCCCTGGGGAGAAACTCCAGATCATTGATACTGGCGCGGTCGTCATGATGAGTGTAAGTTTCCGCATCTTCGTCTTCCTCGATATCCGGTCTCTGGCGTTTGGTATTCGCAACCCGGCCAGTTCAGCCCGAAGCGTATCATTGTACTTAACAATGTCACGCGTGTATTTTCCGAGCAATTCCATCTCCCTACGAGACTTTTCATTAGTCACGTTGAGGTTGAGTGAGTCCAAGAGCCGGCCGATTATATTCACGGCTTCGGTTGTTTTCTCTTGATTCTTTTGGGCCAACATGTCCTGGACTTGATCGTCGACTGCATCTCCGTCGTCTTCATGGCCACGACCATGACCAAAAAATGGTGCACCTGCGTATATGTTGGGAAGCGGACGGTTGTCCTCGTTTTCGATACCCATATCGTCTGGAGCAGAAGAATCATTTTCTATAACAGATTCCTTATTGATAACGAACCCGTAAATGACAAGTTGATCCTTGGGAACCAATTTGGAAATGAGCGCGATATGTTGGGTTGAATCAGCGGGACTGGTTTCTTCATATTGCGTAGTAGCGTTCTGTATGAGTCTGTTAATAGAGGGCCAATTGACAGGTTCCTCCTTACTTGAAGATCGCATCAAGATCTCTACGACAAAACTTTCTCCAAGCTTCGCGAGGAGACCATGAACGTGCGCGAGCTTGGAGATGAATTCAACAAGAAGGAAGTAGCTGGCATTCTTGAGGGCTTCGTAGTACTACGACCCATAACTGGCAACTCCAGCATGGCTGAAATGACCGGGATTAACGGTACCAACGATCAGTGACCAGAGACCAATTGTATCGTCGTAGTGGAGTGGGATTGCCTTTTTGACCAAGTGAGGGGGGCGATCGCGAACTTGGCTTGCTTCGCAATACTATCACATTTTAGTTAGAATGAAGCAATAATGTATCAAATTTCCTTGTTAGTGCTCGTGTACATACATTCTATCGCGGGTGGCTTTTCTGAGAGCGTGACCGTATTCGTGATGGTTGATAAATCCCATCGCAACGTTGACATGAGAGTTCGTAATATCTTCCTGAAGTTCGTACATGGTCTTGAGGAATTGTGATTTTGAGGGGATCGAGGTTTCCCGGAAGAATTTCTTTGACCAAAGCTGAGACACCGGCAGCTGTCAAGTTTCTAACGCGAAAGAAAATAAAGGTGATCAACCCGCGAACTCGGGTTTTCCAAGGTTCCCCGTTTTCCGCTCCTTTAACAAAGGTTATTGCTTCCTGAGGAAGCCAGGTGTTGGATGGGATATCTAGCAATCCAGATCGCCGTATATCTTGATTTTCTGCGAGCTTCGTGGTTATCTTGCTACGGTGTTCTGCGGAGAGAGAAGCTAGAGGGACCATTACGGCTCGACCACCTAGACTGAAAGCGAAATCTTGAAACGAGGGTGTCTTCGCAAGCCGGCTTCATCGATGCCTGAGAGTATGGTTGCAGAAGGGACATGGTCTAACGCAGAGAGGTTTAGCCACGCACAAAGCGTAGGGTTTGGAAACGAGACCAATCTGGATCTTCGATTCGATATTTTTCGTACGACGCCGCCACGGAATGCGTTGAGGCAGATGCATCTGCATCTATCAGCTTATTACCCGGCTTGTTATATCCGATGTTCTAATCAGGGAATATAATAGAGGCCGCCAGCAACGATATCGATATTTATATCGCAAGAGTTGACGACAACAGGACAACACACGGAGTGAGTTGTGAGTGGTGCGTCGGTGGTGAGCAAACCTTGTCATTTGTGGTGTGTGTGTGCGTGTGTGTGCGTGGTAGAGTAGGGATTTCCGGAAATGATGGGTATGAGGAACGAAACCACGCGATATTAGAATATCCTGGCCTGCAGGTCAATCTGTTATTGAGACTGGCCTTTTTATCTTCGAGGCAAGCAGCCCGTGAGCTTAGAAGTTCCAAGATAGTAACTAGTTCGATGCCTTCAATTCTATTCGAAAGTAATCACAGACAACACAATCCATAGAACTCTGCAAATCGGTCTGCGTCTGGATCTTTGATTTAATACTTTTTCGATACGACGCCGCCACGGAATGCGTTAATGCGGATGCATAGGCATCTATCAATTTGTTATCCGATATATTATTATGTTCAGGGTTCTAATCTGGGAGTAAGATACAGCCCGTCAGCAACGATATCGATATATATGTCACAAGCGTTGACGGCGACAACACATGCAGTCAGAGAGAGAGAGTGAGTCGGTGGTGAGTCGGTGGTGAGCAGACATTGTAACTTACGATGATGATGGGGAAACAAAACCTTGACAGAAATAGTTAAAATATCGGATATGCCGCAATGCTCGCCAGAGATACGTTAGTAGCAACCACCTACCCCGGTGTATCCTTAGGAGATTGTGACCGAGTTTGTGGCTTGATGTCTCTCGGATCGAATCAATGATAACAAACTCGTTCTATTAAGAAATTGTGAATGAAATGGTCTCCGAATCTCGTGTATTTTCGGATTTGCCATGCATGAAATATTCGAATGTACATATATCATTGATCAAACAACGATTTGCCACCCAATACACTATAGTACAATAGAAGGTTGGAAGTTGATTCTCAGAAATGGCATCCAATCTATGAGGAAAATAGATATGGAAGTGGTATCCTAATATTCGGGATTCCACTTCCAACTTTATATGGGTAAATATAAAAGTAGTATCCTCAATATCGGGATACCACTTCCACTTTTATCTAACTGAAGAACAGAAAAGTAATTTGTGCTGATGAAGCCGGGTTCGACCTTGTGAGCTCGTGATGCTTCTGGTCAAAGGTTGTTAGTTGATAAGCCACTACACCATGTTACTTATTATTATTGATGATGATGATTGTTGATGGCCCTATAACCCATTACCACCACCACTACCACCACCACCAATGTTGCAGGCTACTACTACTACTGCCAATACTACCACTGCTGCTGCTACTGTCTACCACCACTGCCACAGGCTGTCTACCACCACTGCTATAGGCTATCTATTACCACTGCCACTGCTGCTATTGCTGCTGTCATTATCTACCACCACTACTACAGCTTGTTATCACCACCACCGTGCATGGCGGTGATGGTAATAGTAGTAATAGTGGTGGTAGTGTTGGTAGTGGTGGTAGTGGTGGTAGTGGTGGTTGTAATTGGTAGTTCACATATTTACAAGTCAGCCGATTTAAAATGACATCCTCGATCTTAGGTGATAAGGATGCCAGTTCCGTCAGGGGTGGAAGTGGCATCCTTTTCTGATTTTTGTATGGGGCGATTGATGCCACTTCCAAAATTATATAGAAGCTTTGTATCGTAGTGATACAATATCCTTTCCGTTCGATAATTGATTTTTCTTGTAGGTCATAATATATCAATGTATCCGATGTTTGATTTCGCAAATAGATTATCCCGTTTGTGACGCCGCGTCATCACAAACTTCACGAAATCGATGGGCATATATGCAGGATTTGTCGACTGGGGAGCGCAAAGGACTGGATAGCCTAAACTATCCGGACAGGGCTCTCCCTCTCACTCTCCCTCTCACGATCATCGCGCATGAGATTCTAATTAAGTAGTCGATTGATGCCTAAAACGAAACAACCGCACACATACACATACACACACATCACACGTCAGGAGTAAGTGGTGAGTCTGTGGTGAGCAAACCTTATAACTTGGGAGATGAAGTTCGGAAAGCATCGCGGACGAGACTGTCTCCAGATCTTCTTATTACTTCTTGTGCACATTTACAGAGATGCCATTGGGTATGAACTTGTGCAATTAACCCGCTGAACACGCTGAACTTGTGGCAGAAGCTTTGAAGTTCGATTATCGATGACAAGAATCCAGCTCACGATGGTTCTGCATGTTCGCGATCGGGGAAATCGCGTGTAAAACGCTACTATCGCACGATCTCCAATTCTCCATATATGTAATGTCACCCTACACCATGTAGATGTAATGTCTATGCATGGGTCGGCCGTCGATTTTTTAGAAATATTTTATTCTGCAAATGATATCAGGGGTTCGGAAATTGCTTCGGCCGGTACTGTCAACATGTCAAGAATGTCGCGATTCTGGCACGATCGATGCCAACCAACATTGCAAGACTGGGAAGCCCAAACCGTCGACGCGCCGGATCATATTTGCTCACCCTCTATCGCCGTTACCATGCATGGGCTTAAGTATTCAATTGATGGCGCCAAAGGGAGCTCCATCCCTGAGGCAGTCTCGAGCCATCGCCATCCCTGAGGTACCTTTTACGGCGATAAAGATAAACAACGCACAAACACGCCTCACACACAAGTATCCCCCCCGAAGCATCTGGTGAGTCTGTGGTGAGCAGACCTTGTAACATAAACAAACCAAAATCTTGAGATAATATAATCGATATCGGATATCCTGCAATATTTGCTAGAAATGCATTAGTGTTAACTGTCTACCCCAGTGCAAGCGCAAGGAGGTCGCTACCGAGTTTGTGGCTCGATGTCTCGACGTCTCTCGAATCGATCACAAGACTCGTTTTGTTGGGATATTAAAAACAAACCGGTCTTCGAATCTTATTTATTTTAGTCTCCGGCATGCATGAAATATTCGAATGTAGATCATTGGTCGGGAAGCGATTTACTATACGCAGTGGCCTTTCCGTTCGAAAATCGATTTTTTCCCAGGATCCCACGAACTATGGCTATCGATCAAGTATCTATCCGATGTTCGATGTTGCAAATTATTTATTGTGTTTGTGACGTCGGGTCATCACAACCCTCACGAAATCGATACACGTATGTACTGTAAAACCAGTCGACTGGAAAGCGTAAAATTGAAAAGATATTTAAGGACGGGATGGCCTAAACCATCAAGTCATACTCCCCTCCCTCTCGTGGTCGTCGCGCATGATATTCTCATCGAGTAATTTGATGATATGCGCCTAAAACGGAAGCGACACACACACACACGGGGAAGTGGTGAGTCTGTGGTGAGTTTGTGGTGAGCAAATCTTATAACTTGGTCAATGTGATAGCAGGGAGGTTCTGTTCGGAAAACATCGTGGACGTCTACGAGACCTTCTCCGGATCTCCTTACGTATTTCATATCTACGGAATGCAAGTATTCAGCATTGGCCTTAAGCTTTCCGTCTGATAACCGATTTCATTGGGCAGATGGTTCGTTTTAAAGGATGTTTTGAATTCATCCCACCGATGTTGATAAAATTCACACATCTGGTTGTATATGTTACTGCAATTCCATAGAATTCGTGAAAGAACTTCGAAACCTATATTATTCAACTATATTCCTCTCTCTTCCCCCCCTCCTCTCTCCCTGTCGCGATCATTGAGAGCTGAAAGCGCAATTAATTCGAAAAAAATATCGATATATCCGATGTTCGATTTTGCAAATGATCTATCCGTTTGTGACGTCGGGTCATGACAACCCACACGAAATCGATGCGCGTATATATGCTGCAAAACCAGTCCACTGGAGAACGCGAAGGATCTTTAATACGGGATAGCCCAAACCATCCAGCCATATTCCTCTCCCTCTCACTGTCTCCGCCTCTCTCTCTCACACACACACGATCGTTGAGCTCAAGTAGTCGACATATAAGCGCTGAAAACGCAATCAATTCGGTAATACCTTCTACCATAATCGCGACGACGACGATAACGACACGCGCAAAGTGAGCGGTGAGTATGTGGTGAGCAAAGACATGTGAGATGTGTGTATTGCGTGATGATTGCTGTGAGCGAGTGGTGAGCAAAACTCGGCGAACTTTGGAAGAAGAAGAGAGGGGCAACACATTCCTCGGTGACGCAACGGACAACACATTTCTCAGTAACGCAATGTACAAACCGAGCTCGGACCCGCAAATGCGATAAAACCGAACGATAACGCAGATGGTAAATGTTTCTCGTTCTTCAACATCACCAAACGCCTCGACTCCACAACTACAACTCCAAGTAAGTACAGATACAAATACAAATACGGATATGAATATGAATATGGATACCTCTTCAGCTCCACGGATACAAGATGAATACAGTGCAGGAATGATCGATGGCCATCTCAGGCGGACATGGCCTGGGCGAAATCATCCGCCGTCATCTCCAGCCAGAAGTCTGCCAGTGGGGCTTTAGTCCTTCCGACTTCTATGTTCCGAACTCGGTTGCTTATCTCCAAAGCGACGAATATCACCTTTCTGCACTTGGTACGCATCTGCACAGCCAGTTCCTTGGCCGAACTAATATCGGCGGGTAGGCTGGTTCCCACCATGATACCGAGGTCTATCTTCTTCCTTCCTCCGAGTGTTTCGATCTTGTTCCCGGCTTCTCCCATCGGGTTATATCTCTCCTGCCACTCGACGTCCCCGAGCAGCTGCAGGGTGGGCCTCAAGGTCCCGATGTCCTCCGAAACGGACACGTCACGCAAACCCGGCCTTTTCTCCGCTCTGGTCGTGCTCGGTTGGCTGGAACATATGCAGACACCCCACCCGCCCGATGATAGACGATCGCCGTATGCCTGCGCCACCGCTCCCGGCTCCTCCACTATCACGCCGCAATTGGAGTTTCTGCACTTGAGCTGGAACATGGAACCGTGTGGTTTGCAAATGTGCGAGGGCGGAATACCAGCTTTGAACTCCAGGTTATCGACGTTGAAGCTGTACAGTTTCATCAGCTTAGGCTTCGAGTCCGCATCCAGATGACCGGCAATCCACTTGTGGAAGGCTGTTGGTTCGAGCTTGTCCATCGTCTTCCAGAGGGTCGCTGCCGACCGGCACCACTTGGAAGTATCGCGGAGGTATTCGCTGTGGGAGAAGACGTCGTCTCTCTCCTTGCGGCTCATGGACCCTACTCCTCTGAAGGTCTTCATGCCGCTTGAGTAAGACGCGCCAGCTCCTATGAGCATCATCATCGTCTTGGCATTGTCATAACAACTCTTGGCCTGTGCGAGGTCTGCAGGTGAACCCTTCTCGGCAGCTCGGTTCTTCGGTTCTTCGGCTGCATCACGCACTGTTCTGGCACCCGGTTCGAGAGCTCGTTCCAACGCGCTCTGAAAGTTTAGCCCTGTGGTTCCTTCGTTAGCGAGGGTCGGTACCATCAACGTCAGCAACGGGGGATCCTACCATCGGTGACCGCCTCCATCAGGTGTTCCCGAAGAGACGTGACCGCGGACTCGCTCCCCAAAAGCACAAACGCCCTCGGTGCGGATGCGCAGGCTGGTATCATCGGAACCTCGGACGCTTTGAGCGCCGAAGACAGGCCTTCTTCCAGTGATCGGCGCTTATCCTTCGAAACCCCATCCACCAGAGTTGCGATAGCTGCCGCCCATGAGTTGGCCGTTACGTTCGAGAGGGCCTCGGTCATGAAAAGTCCGGCCAGGTTATCGTATGACATCTGGTGCGGCTGGTGGATTAACTTCTCCGGTGATAGGTCAAAGTGAACCGCTAGCTCGGCTACGATATCGGCCGTTAACACGAAGGGCTGCTGGAGGGTGGTCAGGATCGTCCTGCGGCTTCTCGCCCGCTGCAGCATTGCTACCTTGTCCTGCCATCTGGCTTTGAGGTCTTCTACTAACATGTCTGTGTGGACGCGCTGGTAGTAGGCCACCATGGATGACCTCATCTTCGGGAAGAAAATTCGGACCAGTATTCGCCTCGCTTCGATGTCCATACCGTCCAACAACCCCGATCCCCGCCGGAGAACGTACTCCCTGACGGTCCACGCGTCTTCGCCGTAGATAACGCTGATGCATGACGCCTGGTTGGATATGATGCTGCCGTCGGGATCGGCCTGGTATTTGAACGAGCCCGATCCGAGGATGTTGAGACCGGGATTGAACCAAGGTAGACCCCGGCTCGAGAAGACCCCCATTCTCTTCCACATGGGTTCGACCGACGAATCCAGGCAACCGGTCGCGGCCAGTATGGACAACCGGTCGAACCACGAGAGCATCTCCGCGGAGAGAGCGTCTGTGACTCCGCCTTTGACGGACAGGGTGCGCTCTATCGGAGCGACCAGCAGCCAACCGAGAATATCGACGACTTTGGAAAGGTCCTATGATTTTGAGTCAGAGCGGAGTGATTGACACCGTTTCTTATGTTTGACTTACACTCTTTTCGATCTCCAGGCAGCAGGCGTTGACGAATGACGAAGCTATATCCCCGTCCTTCCAGAACCCGTCCATCTTGCTGACGGTTGACCTGATGATATCATACAGGCCCGCATCCCCACTGGCCGGCTTGACACCTTTAACGCAGCCCAAGCGAACCGAGCCGCTCTCCTCGAGTCTCCCTTTCAGGCTACCCCACAGCCCCGGCCCTGCTCCAATCCTCTCCAGCCAATCCTTTTTCTCTTTGATTCCGCCCACCCTCTCGGGTGCGCACCTCAATACCGTGTTCATGCCTATCCGAAGCAGGGTGTCTTCGTCCCGGACCCGGCCCTGGAAGGAAGACCCGTACGTGAAGACCTTGGAACACCCATCTTCGAAAACACGTTCCCAGATCTTGTACAGGCAGCCCATACCGCTCCACGTGCAGGCTTCAGGAGACAACAACACGGGTTCCATTTCCCACGATGATCTGCTGATATTTTGGAACGTTTTCCGCATCTTAGGCCGGTCCCATAATAGAACCGTCTCCGGTGTCGAAAACTGAACTTCGGCTTCCAGGAACGCGTCAGCCATATCCGCAACTTTGATACTGAAAGGGAGGCGATCGTCAATCCTGAGAGCTTCGTCGTCAATCTTGAGGTCCGTAACAAGCACGTGTACTGTTGGCTCGTGGTTTCTCCAGAATGGCCCCCCGACGACTTCGAACACGGACTTCCAGTTGCACATCAGCGCATCGAGGATAACACCGAGCTTGCCATTTATTCCACCCTCCACCTGGACCCTTATTTTCGCAAAGACTTCTTCGACGTATGACCTCAGGAGGAGTCCGTGTTCCAAATTTAAAGGACTGCCGATCAACTGCTTCCGAATGGTTTTGATGTTAGGCTCAAAAGGAACTCGCGCTTGCTCTTCTTTGTCCTTCGGCTGTAGCACCAGGTAGCAAGCGAAGGATTGACCGACAGCCAGACAAAACGTTCTTCCTTCTAAGGAAAAGTCAAGGTTGAAGGCAGCCAAGCTAGAATATGGGACATCCCAACCATCCGAGTCATAGCGTAGCTCGGGCCCCAGCAGTTTTCCAATGGATAGTGGCTTGAATGGCAAGCCGACAAGCGTAACGCCCGTGATTAAGCAGAGAGCTGATACGTCCGACCTTTCTTCCAGATCGATCCTCGCCGCGGCCCAGTCGAAAAGTACTTTGTTTGATAAGATCTGTCGGGCAACTTGGAGGCTTGTAGTGCTATCCGATCGAGACCTTGTGAAAGCATTGTGCAGACCCGGAAGAGTCATCTTTTTGAGCTGCTTATCCTCCAGATCTCCGACTGTATCGGTATCATTGTCCGCCAAGATACCTCTATCGGTAGGGAGCCCGGTGATCCTCGTACGCGCATGGAGTTTATCTATATCATTCTTCGTGAACGCCTTGGTAGAGAAGGACCGGTAAAGCTGAGTGTGACCTTGAGAGGCATCCATCGCGGGTGGTAGTGAAGGTGGTGGTAGTGAAGGTGGTGGTAGCGAAGGTGGTGGTGGTGGTGAGCGTCTGTTTCTCGGGATTGGACGCGACAAATATTTTGGTATGTTATTATATTGAAGTTACTTGGAGGACATTAGGTACTTAGGATACTTTGGTTTCCTTCTTGAATAACAAGTCTACCTCGATAGCGTAGATTGTGTGATGACTTCCTTTTTGGCGATTGTCCTCGGTTCGAGCCTTACCTCGGTCAACCGAGCAAACACTTTCTCGAGACAACACAACAACACAAATAATTATTTCTCGGTCGAGAAATAAGTATATATAACCTAAGTATTATATATATAAGTTTCTCGACCGAGAAATAATTACATAGTAAATCCTATATATAAAAGTTTCTCGACCGAGAAATAATTACATAGTAAATCCTATATATAAAAGTTTCTCGACCGAGAAATAATTATATATAGTAAACAACCTATAAAAGATTTCTCGGTCGAGAAATAATTATAATAGTAAAAAAGTTTCTCGACCGAGAAATAATTATACTGAAAAAAAAATCTTAAGAAAAAAAAAGAAGACTAAGAAAAAAGAAGACCAAGGATAAGAAAAAAAAGAATAAGAAAAAAGAAGACTAAGAAAAAAGAAGACTAAGAAAAAAGCAGACGAAGAAAAAAGAATAAGAATAATAAGAATAATAATATTCACCCTAATAAAAAAACCGCCTCATCGGCAGTTTTGGGTGAATATTATTATAATTTTTTTTTTTATATATATATTTTTTATTTTTTAACCTAGATCCTCCAGACCTCTGTCTATCTTAGGTAGCAAAAATCCTTTATAATCCTTATGAGCGGCTTTTACAGCTCTTCTCCTTTTACTCTTCTTCTTTTAACTTTTCTAACTTAATTCTTTTAACCGCTTACCGTTCCATCTACCTCGAAACACATTAACGAACTTCCACCCAAACCGTGCCATCTATTGCAGCAATACAACCATCTCTGATCCCGATATATACACCAAGCCCATCCATTTGCATCCACAAACCAAAAAAAAAAGGGTCCGCCTTATTTACTTTATATCATTCACATATTCAGATTTTTAAATCCGATCCCTTCAGCACTCACAGTTCTTTTAACAATTTAAATAATAGTTTAAATAATAGTTCAAATAACAATTTAAATAACAGTTCAAATAACAATTTGAATGATAATTCAAAATAAAACCATTCAATTCAGGTCAACTGTTTACTTTCTCCAAATCTTCAGGTTTTTTTAATTAAATTTCTAATATATATTTGCGTATTTTTATATCCCGATCCTCTTCTACTTGATTGTTTGTTTATTGATTGCTTTATATCTTATTTTGGATTTTGTTGTTTCTTTCTGGTCTGTGTTTGTTCTCCGTTTTTTTTGTTCGTTTAACCGTAAACTACAGGTGTTCTCGATTTCTTTCAACCAACTTTCTTTGTTTTTTTTACTTATTCGTTTATTTTGAGTTCTGGTTTGATACTTGTTTATCTTAAGATTTTAAGTTCCGGCCCTACTATACTAACTATCATAATACCTCCTACTATCCTAAATCCAACCCTGTAACATCATAAACTCGTTTTTAATATCAATTATTGTTTAATTACCGTTAAAATCAAATAAGGCCACCTTTATATTAATTTTATTATATATCATCAGTAATTACACTAATCACTCACTTCTTCCATTTCTACAACAAAACCAAGAATCACAACACAAAAACAATTTAATTTTATACAAATCAAATTTATTACCTACCACTTACTTTTTTTATCAATAACTAAATTTATTGATAATTAAACCACTGCGGTGGTTCCTAATCTTTCTACAAACCATCAATTATTCTAATCTTATGCAGTCTTTTTTGATGATTTTTTGCCCCAACCTAGCAAAAAAATATGATTGCTTAGTTAATCAACCAAATTGAAACAAATTTGACCTTCCAGGCTTTTGGATTAAAAATCTATCAACCACCATTGTTATATTTATAAAAAAAGTAAAATCTAACAGAGCTTAACAATATAAACTAACCAAAAAAGTTTAGATCTATAGTATAAAAAAATAAGGGATTTTAAGATTACAATATATACAAAAAAGAATTGTTAAAAAAATTATCAAAAAAAACCACAATCTCTCACACCCCATCAGAATTTTCAATAACTATTTTTTTTACTACACTTGTTGCTTGTGTATAATACATCTAAGCACTAAAATCCAACAGCTTATAACAAACATATTACCCAGGCACAATATATACATATAAACCCTAAGCGAACATAATCATTACCAATTCCAACCACATATACAATATTTTATACCTTTACGATCTATTTCTCTAATAATTTTTTAATTGGGGATGTAAATAATTAACTGCATAAGCAAATCGATCTGATATCCCAACCATACCACACAAAACATTTTTTTTTTTTCAGACTTTTTTTCAACAGTTTTTTTTGTTAGCCAGCCCGCCAACTCACTAAACCTTTCAAAGTTCCACAAATTTCCCCAGATTTCCCCAGATTTCTCTTCAACTAACCCGCTACTCCTTTATACCTTGTACTGACAATAAATATAAAAAATAGAGAAATGGAAACAAATAAAAATCTTTTAATATCGTTCCTGTATTTTTTTATACAGGCTTTGTTATTTTGAATACCTAACCATCAAAATTGATGGAGTTGTATTCAGGTGTTCTGGTTGGTAGTGTTGGGTAGGATCTGTAAAAGATTATTAGCAAATTTGCTTTTTGTTGTTGTTTGGTGTATTGATATCTTGTTTGTTGGTATTGAATTGTTATGGTGTTTGTTATAGCTTTTATGGCTACCACGTTTATTATCGCTTTCTGAGGATTGGTGATACGCAATTTGTAGATAAAAGCGAACAATAATTCCATCAATATTGTTTGTTGGTAAGCGGCGATTGTAACAAACAAAATAACGAGAAGATTACACTTGAGCATATTGTACAAATCTTAATAATAAGGATAAAAAATTCGAGTAAATTAATGATAATACCAAATTCAACCTGGATTTTAGTATCTATGTGTATATGTTTGTATGGTTATATTACAAACCTTTCCTACTAACTACATGTGTATATATTTATATATGTATATATATGTATTGATAAAACCTGTTTTTTCTCCGCCATGGTGTATTTCTTTCAACCATAACTAAGAATTTGTTTGTTTGATTGTATACAGTTAATTTGAAATATAATTTTATTTGTTATTAACCTTTTTTGGGACCAACGCAAAGATATCCCTTTACTGTTACTAACAAAACCAAATAAAATTTATGTGTACAAACAGGTTGGCCGGTACACCATGTAAGCACTAACAGCTTTTTTTTTTTCAAAAACTTTTAGATCGTACTGTCAATACAGATTTTAAAAGGTCAAGACAATATTTGTTGAATTAGTTTTAATACCTCCAAATACACATAAAACCAATGTACAAGACCTTAAACTTTTGTTCTACACATTTGTATTACTTGTTAGAATATCTGGATACTCAGCCATATCAACAATCAGAACCCTTTATTTTGGACTTTACCATACCTCTAAATATCCAAAAACCATAATAGTTTGATTGTTACAATCAAGATTAAACATCAAAAATGGAGTGTTTTTTTAACCCCGTCATCTCATCGATCACAATTGAGCAAATTGCTGGATTTCTTCAGTTTTGATATCATCAAGCTTAACCTCATAAACAATAAATTTCAAAACGGTGGTTGATGAAAATAAGAAATGAAAATATATATCAAAATGCTGGACTAGAACTAAATAAATCAGCTAATTACACCAACTAAATCTGATTATACCAACCGAGTAAGTAAATCGGCTACATAAATCAACTCAACTACAAGTTATTGTTTAAACATCCCTCACTATCAAGAAAATCAGCCGAGATAAGTACTTCCGTTTAAACATCTACATCCACTCAACTCCCCCCAATCTTCCTTTTTCAAATTTAAAACATCTCAAAAATAAAATATTTAAACTTTTGAAAAAAAATTTTACCACCTATAATAAATTGATTACCTTTTCCAACCTCTTCACACATATACACCCTAAGGATTTAGCCACATATAACAAAGCAAAATATATTACCAGCTATAATTAAAACATTAACCCAAAAACAAACAGGTATTATCAATATATATATTCCATAAAAAAAAAAAAATAAATATAACAAAAAAAAATATATAAATAATACATATACATACACACATATATATATATATATAAATAAATACAAACCTACAAACTAAGATAATCAATCATTTCAAACCAAATCCATTCTACTCCTATCCTCAAGATTCTTACAACATACTCGTATACATTTTTTTCATCATCTTACTCACAACACTTACAACCTGCGAACAAGCTACACCAACAAAACCAATATTTCTTTTCCAATACAATACCACCAGCATCACCGGCAATACCAAATTAAAACAAAAAATAAACACCCTCTAAAACACTATAACAATTCGATACTAACAAACAAAATACCAATACACCAAACAACAACAAAACACTCCGAATATCCCAAAAAACCAAAACTAAATACTTTATACTTCCTATCCAACACTAATAATTACGATATCCAAATACACTTCGTTCAATTTCAACACCTAAATGTTTTAGATTGTAAATACTTTACAGATCAGTACACAAATGTTTTACTTATTCTTCCCCTTCCATTTTTTCTATTTCTTATTCACCTACTGCCAAAAGATTTTAAATTTTAGCACACTACCTATCAATAATAAATATTTACATACAGTTCTAATACTAGTGGGAAAAAAACCAATAATTTTTATAAACAACAGATTACTATTTTTAAACGGTTTATATGCTTTGATTTGTTACTTTTTTTCTTTTTTTTTTCTTCTTTTTTTTAAGAATTTTTTGATCTTGGCTTAATTGAGGTTTGAAAACAAAACTACCAGACATTCCGAATTTCTTTTGTACATAATCACAGAACATCCCCAAACGTGAAACAAATCAATAATCAATATTGAATAAATCAAACTTGGAAATTTAGAATTATCAAATCTTTTGTAGGAATTGTTCGAATTTATAAGCGGATATTAAAAAAAATTTTGTATTAAATGGTTTATCAAAAAAGTTCTTTTTATTTTTGATTGATATAAAATAATTTAAAATTGTTGTTATATTATTAAAATAATATGATATGATATATAAAAGAAATCAAACATCATTCACTTTATTTTATTTGTTTATTTATTGTGATATTATTAATTAATATTAAATAAATAATAAATAGGTATTTGCTGGATTATTAGTTACTTTTGATTTAAAATTTAGTTCTAGTTTAAGATTTGATCTAGATTAAAAAGATAACTTAAATTGAAATTTGGAAAATTATAAATTATTGTTTGATTATATATGAATGAAATTCAAATTTCTTGTGAGCTGAATATTATCTAAATTGTAAGAAATTGTATTGGATACAGTGGCTTTAGAAACTGATATAATATGCAAGATATTATAGGGGTAGGTGATAAGTAAATATATAAACAAATTGATTTTTGGATTACTACCAAATTCTTAAGTATATAATAATAAAAGTAGGCGATTTTAAATGAATGATTGTGAGGGGGATGAATAATTTAAATTGAATAGATTAGATGTAGATGTCTAAATTAAATAAGGGATTGGATTGTAAAAAATTGATATTTATAGATATGTAAAAAACTTAAATGATATATTTTAGTGTTGTATTTTAGTGTTTAAATTTATTGCTAAACTTTTACCCTAATTTATATATTTAATATATTTTAATACTAATATCTGATAATTAATAATGAATATGGGTTAATACTGGTTTTATAATTTTTATAGTTTTTATGGGCTTAANTTTAATTTTTTGGCTTTAATTTCTTAACTTATTATTTTTATTATTTTAAATTCCACTTATTCTGTATTTTTATTGGTTTTTAAAAAAAATACCGGATTAAGAACTATTTCTATATCCATCAATTTAAATATTATGCCTTTTTGTGTGTTTATATTTTGTTAGTAATTTGGTTTGATGACGTGTAATGCCGTATAATTTATTTATAATTCAGTAAAATGTAAAAAAAATTTGGAGATTATTATGGTAAATTGAGAGTATACAGCTCATTTATTTGTAATAGTGGTTGTTAGATAACAAGAATCCTCATGCTTTGACGTGTTATTTAAATATATAATAGTCTGGCTTGTATGGCGGTGCCTGGCTAGAGACGTTGGGGTAGCTGTGGAGTTTTGGGTATTATGGTAATATTGAGGTTTAGTAGTTACTGTTATTGTTTATTTAGGCTTTGTAGGTTTTATAGTTCTGAAGTAATTATGTGTTAGGTCGTGCTAGAGTATAATATATATAAATTAGAATTTGGTTATTTATAAATTGAAAATAAATTAAATTATTTATGAATTATAATTTAATTATTTATAAAATTATATTTTGATTAAAATTAATTTATTTGTAATAATTTCTTTATGGTATTGAATTATCTTTATCATAATTATTACCTTAATTGTATTTTTAAGAAATTTAAATGATATAGGCGAGTTTTACATGTAAATGTTCTTTTTTTTTTTATTGAGGTGATATTTATCTTATATTGATTTAATTTAGGTGAGTATTTTGTTTGAATAATTAATAATTGATAAAGCTATTTTTTAATCTCTTTATATTAGTTTTGTATATATAATAATATGGTGTTTTTTTTTAAAAAAAAGGTATTGTTTTGTTTGTGTAATTTAAACCTTATTTTTATAAATTTATTTTATAAATTATATTGAGTGGTACAAAAAATAATATTAAACTAATAATGTGTAGTAAAAATGTATGGTAATAAATTTGAAATGTAGAATATATTATAATATTCGAGTTTTAGGTGAATTGCTTTTTTTTGATGTTATTGTGCTCTGAATGTTTAGTTAGAATATTTTTTTTTATTGAATGAATTACTGTTTTAATGTGGCTTTTTATTATTGAGTTTGCTGTATTTTAAAACTTTAAGTTATTTTATTGCCGTTTCTGGTAGTGGGTTTAATTTATTAGTAGTATTATTATATCTGTAATAGTGTAATTTATCTTTATATTTATTGAAGATGGTGTTTTTTTTTTGTTTTGGATTGTAGAGGTTAATTTTTTAGAATATTTTAAAATATGGGAATGGGTATTTTTGATATAGAAGTAATAAAGTATTGGTTAAATTGTATGATTCGAATTGTATTGCTTGGTAGATGCTTGTGAGAAATGTTAATTTTTTCTTTTTTTTTTTAAAAGTTTTTAGTATTTTATTGGGTGTTTTTATGATATCTTTGGCTTTTTTTGTTGGTAAGATGTTGTGGTTTTTTATTAGAATTTTGAGATTGGTATATGTAGCTGTTATAGCTAATGTCATAAATAGAGAACTCAATTACATTTTATCAGATATATCTTTTGAATGTTGATAAGTAAAATGGTTTTAACAAAAATACCTAAAAATGTTTGAGTGTAGATATATACTAAATTATATTTAGAACAATGCGATAGAAAGAAAAGCCCAGTTTTTATATTAAAATTGAAAAGTTATAAACCAAAAAAAAAAATATTAAATATTAAAAAAAAAAAAAAAAAAAAAACCAGCTTTCTTT